>OY757920.1:58143575-58351075 GCA_963585895.1 Sepioteuthis lessoniana
CCACAAAATAGACAAAATAAATCTTAATAAAAATAAATGAAAGTATTCAAAAGAATTTTTGATTCATTTATAACATCATTATAATCAATGATGTCCATAAAAGTTATTCTCTGGTTTTCTTCATTGTTGCATTTCATGACTTTCACTTGAGCATTAATATGTCTTCAATTAATCATGACTTGGCCATTGGCCAGATTTCCTTAGATTGGATTGTACAACTTTCACCTTTAATTTTTCCAGTTTCTAATGAATGAATTAATTTTCATTTAACTCTCCACCATTATTTTTTCTTTAAATTTAAATCATTGAATTTGGATTAAGAGAAATGGATTGGTGATTTTTATTTTTTAAAAATCATGGGAGCATTACTTTTAGCATTCAAAACAGATTCAAATCTGTTGGCAGGGCTTAAAATATACTAACTGAATCCCCTGCAGAGAAATAAGACCATGCTTCACTCACAATAAAAAAAAAAAAAAAAAAAAAAGTGTCCTGGGTATAACAATAAACTGCATCTGGTGGGGTATTTGGAGTATCAGACCATTGCCATGACTCCCAGGTCCAATCTAACCCAGTTAGGTTGGTTTAGTTTGGCCAAATGAGTAGAGTGTTCGCCAATGGTCCAGGAGACTGGGGTTCAATCCCATGTCGAGTCATACCAAAGACTAAAAAAAAAAAAATGGTACTTGATACCACCTTGCTTAACACACAGCATTATAAGGTAAGGATCAAGGGTAAAGTGGAGAAATACAAGGAATGTTGTAGCACCCTCCCCTACACCTCGGTGTAGTAACTATTGGAAAGGGAGCATTCAGGTCACCCTGGACTACAGTTGCCAACTTTACTGACTAGTTTTGTTTATTTAATGACATATCAATCTCTCAGAGTTATTTAATGCCTAAACTTGATCCTTTTGTAGATGTTTGACTACAATCATAACTATATTTTCCATTGCAATCGTTTTTTTTAAAAGCATGTTTTTTTACATTTGACTATAATAATAGTCATTTGTTTGCACAGTTATATGGTATCAGTAATTCCCATCGAATACTAATTATTTTCAAAGATCTATTTGGCCCATAGGTGGAAACCTAACAGGTAATACCACTGTGGCTCAAAGTGGACCTGAGAGTAATGGCATTGAAAGGGTACTCTAAACCTACAAACTCATAATCCCCAGGACACCTCTTTTTTAATGGGAGTGGGGTTTTATCCTACTGCAGAAGATATAATATTCTAGCTGTTAAAGTCTAGTCTATGGATCAAATAGCTGTGTTTAAAAATTATTTGTATTAGATAAGAATACTTAAGGCCATAGAATTGTGTGCAAATTATTTCTATTAGATAGAAATACCTGATACCATATAACAGTGAGCAAAGACATTATTACATACAAATCAGGCAATTAAAAAATGATTGCATTGAAATGTTGAAAATATGAATAGTTATGAATTATAATCAAACATTTACAAATTAATCAAATTTCTGCATTAAATAGCTCTCAAGGGATTGATATACTGTTAAATAAGTCCAACCAATCCAAACCAAAACAAATTTTAGAAAACTGTTTTGCATTGGTATTTAGGGGTAGGAGGGTAAGGTTTACAGAGAGAAGAGTATTGCATTTGGAACATCTAAAGGCAGACAAGCTGATGGTCTTTCTTTCCTTCTCATATATTATTCTCTCTTTTCCCTCAAGTAACACACATGAATAGTAAGTAAAAGAATATTACTTTTACAAAATGTTAAATAGAACTAAATTCGACTGCAAAGTAAATTTAATTAAAAGTATAACTGGAATCAAAATATCACCAGGAATATTTTAACCAAAGGTAACCAAAGTGACCAATGTTGGCTTGCCATAAAATCCAACTTACCGGCCAGTGTAAGTTGAGTATTTTATAAAGTACAATGCTTCAGTACAATATAATTTTCTTTTTATGAGTAAATACAAACAACTAATTGGTTGTTAGTCCAAGCAGGTTCTATTAAGTTTATCAATTGGTAAATCTAAAAGAAAAAACCCTGTAAATAAATACAATTATTAACCTTAACATCAGAAGAAATGTCTTATGCATTCAAATTATTTCTGAGTAAGATAACTCACACACATATACTCATAAGAATGTTGCGAGCAATATTGAACAAGTTCTGGTGGCAACACCCCACAAGGCACCAACGATATGGCCACCTACCTCCCATCACGAAAACTATCCGAGTTAGACGAACCAGACATGCAGGACACTGCTGGAGAAGCAGGGACGAGCTCATAAGTGATGTACTCCTATGGACCCCCACATATGGCCGAGCAAAAGCAGTACGACCTGCTCGAACATACATACAGCAGGATACAGGATGTAGCCCTGAAGGCCAGAGGCGATGAAAGATAGGAAGAAGTGGCGAGAGTGGGTCAGGGATATCTGTGCTAGCGGCACGACATGATGATGATGATATATACACACATGCAGGTTGTCTGGAAAGTTCATCGGCTGACCAAGATACTCTCATGGAAAGTGACCAAATGAGGTTTTTTTTTTCAACATGGTCTTCCTTGAGGTTCTCACACTTCTTCCATCAGTATGGCAGGGCTTGGATCCACTTAGTCAAAAATTCATCAACATCAGATTTCTGGTCATGAGTTCATAACTTTTTCAAGCCAAAAGTTCATAACTCTTCAGCCTACCATGTTTTATATGTGTGTGTGTGTGTGTGTAACAGGGAATAATGGACCTCTTGGTTTTGTTTAAGCATCTGCCAAACAGAAGGACACTCTGACATAAAACCTACAGCTTCAATAATCATTGATATAGGATGGCTTTTCTTTTTGGATATTTCTTGCTGAAACTCATTGAGTGGGATTGATTCAGATCATTGCCTCTCTTAAATATAAAAATTTCAGGCACTGGTATCACTTGATATCATGAGATTGGGTCATATGATGGTCATATTTGAATTCAAGATACATGCAAAGATGTGAGAATATGTGAATGTATCTAAAATCAATCAAAATTTGCTTTGTAGCAAGAGGAAAATTTCCATGAAGAGTTCCTCCTCCTATGTCTCACAGTAATTTTCAGACGTTAGATTATTACATATAAAATGCCATCCTTTTTAAGAGGATGAAATATTAAAGTATTTCATTTAATGGACCCATTTTTATGAAATTAATGCCAAACTTTTGACATTGTATTCTCATTTTAAGGAATATTGTTCTTATTTAGTTGTGCATTTTCTAAATTATAAAGAAATACCATTGGTGACATTGTTTTCCAACAACTTTACTATCCTTAATATAGAGTCCACTTAAGACATGGATCTGGTAAAATCTTGTATTGTAAGCTTGCCACCAGAATGATCCAAATTCTAGTACAAGGATCAGTTTAAGAAAACACTGAAAGATGTGTGATTAAACCATTGAATCTGAAAAACAGGTGTTTTGAACTTAAAACAATGAAAACACCATTAATAAGAAAAAAAATGCTTTTTGGCCTCAGTAATGATGTTCAGAGATCAGCCATCACATATGCAAAACAAATGGAGTGCCTCCACTGTCCATGCTGGTAGTCTTGCAAACTACCCCAAAACTTACACAACCGACTGTCTCCTGGGAAAAATTGGATATCAGTGATGGTATTTAAATTTTCAATTTGCTTAATCATTTATTACCTGTGATGCTGTAAGTTTTTATTCAAAGATTTAATGTTCTTCATTCAACAATTTATAACTAAGTAATTTATAAATTGTTCAAACATGAATATTAGAAAGGTTAATTTTAAAGTGTGACAGTTTCATCCATGACTTGCCCAGTTTTGCCTACTAAATCCATGTTGTATTCATTTTTAAGAAAAATCAGTTGGAGGCAGGTTTTGGTCAAAACTGTTTATGCTAAGGGTCAGTGCTATTAAGAAAAAAAAAAGAAAATTCCTGAATGAACACACAGCCATTTTTATTCACTATACTGTTTTATCAAGGTGGAGTGGGCTGGTGTATGTGACACTTCACAAACTGGACTTCAGTACTGATCAGTTTTCTATTTATTCTGTATTTAGCAGAGCACAACTAACTCTTTCACTAACTGTACCTCTTTACTACCCTAAACTCAGACTCCCACTGTTCTGTTTAGCTCCTGACTGCTCTCTCGAATACATGGGGTTCTGGTTTCTGAAAAAAGAAAACTGCTTCTCCAGCTTAAAAAAAATGATATCCTTGTCTACTGACCACTGACTTTACTAACAGCAAAAACCTCAGTTTATTACAGATATTAAATAAGTAACACTTTCATCCCGATTGAGAAATTTTATGGTGATGAAAGGAATATTTTTAAAATGCTTTTTCTATTTTATTATCAATTAAAATCTGCCATTCTTCCTAAATTTTGATACAAGCACACATATACATACATACATGCTACCTATGCTCATAAAGATATGCTCACATCCATATATATATATATTCATATACATAATGCCTCTAAAAATACATACTGATATAGACACACATGCATATGCATCATTGCACTTAACTATGTGCACCCAGGGACAGAAGTACTTAGAATGACACAAAAACTATGAATTTCTGAATAACATTTTCTTGATTCAAATGAAAATGAGAACTGGTGTCATTAAAACATTGGGTAACTCTTATTTTAAATAATCTATTTTGTGCTTACATTGTGAAAGTTAAAATCTTGTCTGCTCTTAGTGTAAACAATACTGTCTCAGCTATTCTAGCTGAAGGTATAAGGTAACTGAAAGAAAAAGCATACAAAGGAAGTGGAAGTATCTATATTATCATCAAAATGTTTTCAAATAAATGACATAGAACAAAACCAAATATATGACTGATTAAAATTTAAGGAAATATTTATTCCGTAAAATAAAATAAATAGAAATTTGGTTGTGGAAAATGTTCACCTTTTATTAACACCAAGTTTGAATCCAAATGACGACATGCCTGCAACAAAGAAAAATCCTAATTGCTGACTGAGTGAAGAGAGAGGTCTACTCTATTTGGTATTAGAATGCAAAGTGAAGGCAAAGGAAAAGAAGATTCACTTAAAAAATTATGGATTTTCTATGTCAGTCAGTTATGGCTATTTATATCCACTACAGCCAATGGTCAGCTTGTGATGCTGCTGCTGCCTATATACACCTCAGCCAATGATCTGTGAGTGATGCTGCTGCTGTGTATATTCTCTACAGCCATAGGTGGAATCCTAACAGGTACTACCACTGTGGCTCAAAGTGGACCTGAGAGTAATGGCATTGAAAGGGTACTCTAAACCTACAAACTCATAATGCCCAGGACACCTCTTTTTTAAGGGGAGTGGGGTCTTATCCAACTGCAGAAGATATAATATTCTAGCTGTTAGGGTCTAGTCTATGGATCAAATAGCTGTGTTTAAAAATTATTTGTATTAGATAAGAATACTTAAGGCCATAGAATTGTGTGCAAATTATTTCTATTAGATAGAAATACCTGATACCATATAACAGTGAGCATAGACATTATTACATACAAATCAGGCAATTAAAAAATGATTGCTTTGAAATGTTGAAAATATGAATAGTTATGAATCATAATCAACCATTTACAAATTAATCAATTTTCTGCATTAAATAGCTCTCAAGGGATTGATATACTGTTAAATAAGTCCAACCAAACCGAAACAAAACAAAACAAATTTTAAAAAACTGTTAGAATATGTGAGTGATGCTTTACTTTATATGCATTACAGCTGCTGTGTATATCCTCTACAGTCAATGGTCTGCTTGTGATGCTGCTGTGTATATCCTCTACAGCCAATGGTCTGCTTGTGATGCTACTCTTTACATGCATTACATCCAATGGTCTGTGAGTAATGCTGCTGTGTATATCCTCTACAGCCAATGGTCTGCTTGTGATGTTGCTGCTGCCTATATACACCACAACCAACGATCTGTGAGTGATGCTGCTGCTGTGTATATTCTCTACAGTCAATTTTCTGTGAGTGATGCTACTCTTTATATGCATTACAGCCAATGGTCTGTGAGTAATGCTGCTGCGTATATTCACCACAGTCAATGGTCTGCTTGTGATGCTGCTGTGTATATCCTCTACAGCCAATCGTCTGCTTGTGATGCTGTGTATATCCTCTACAGCCAATGGTTTACTTGTGATGCTGTTATGTATATCCACTACAGCTAATGGTCTGCTTGCAATGCTGCTGTGTATATCCTCTACAGCCAATGGTTTACTTGTGATGCTGTTGTGTATATCTACTACAGCCAATGGTCAGCTTGCGATGCTGCTGTGTATATCCTCTACAGCCAAGGGTCTGCTTGTGATGCTGCTGTGTATATTCACCACAGCCAATGATCTGCTTGTGATGCAGTTGTGTATATCCTCTACAGCCAATGGTTTACTTGTGATGCTGTTGTGTATATCCACTACAACCAATGGTCTACTTGCGATGCTGCTGTGTATATCCTCTACAGTCAATGGTCTGCTTGTGATACTACTATATGTACTAACCAACTGAGTGGAATACATTTTTTTTATACAAAATGTTATCCCAGCTACACCTTTCACACAAAGACATCTCATTAGCATGTTCTTTTAACAGTTTGATTTCTTTTTGGACACACATCATATAATATTCTTTCTTCAATCAAGATTATCATGTTATATATTCATGTATATTCCTACCTCTTTGAAAACTTCACAGACAGTCTGGTGACAATTTCCATGGATCCCAGCATGTACTTTCTCAATGGGATCATCACTGATGTGGAAGGTTATCCAGAGTTTGTCATCTTTAGTGGATGTTCTTCCTGATTTGAAATTCTAGCACCCCTCATGACATTGTGTACACATCAAGTAATCTTCACCCCTACTGACCTGTTGTAACATTAGAAATGTTTCTATAAAAGTTTTTCATAATTTGAAAATTCTTGAACAAACACACTTGAAGTGATATGGATATCTGCCAGAGAAGTATCTATAAGATATTCCGCAAAAAAAAATATGAAATAAAAGTTGTGGAAAATGTCTACCTTTTGTTAACACCAAGTTCAAAGATAAAGAAAAATTCTACTAGCTGGAGAGGGACACACTCCATTTGGGTCTGTGAACTTGCATGGTGACCAAAGATAAAAGAAGTTCCTTTAGAAAACACAGATCTTTTAAAGGGAATATTTAAAACTTGTATTTAAAGATTTTTAATATCAAAATCCTCTTTTTGGTCCAAAAAGGATGCATTTATCCAGTCCCTTCACAACAGGCAGGATTGAATTCAATTTTTATTCTCCTAGATTGGTTACCATACCAGGGATAAAGAGTTTTATCAGCTCGACTATTTTACCCATTGCTAGGGGTGAAAGAGTTAGATCCATGCCTTTTCCAAGGGTATTACTGCAAAGAGAAATGCAAATAGCCTTGATCAGGATTTGATCTCTCCTCACCAAGTGCATATAGCATAATAATAATAACTATTATGTCTTGTCTGTCTCTTTGGTCCACTAATTATGCGTACCAAATTTGGTAGCTCTATATCAAATAGTTTAACTGTATCTCCCAATTCTGTAAGAGTTATATACAAAATAAGTCATAATATTTGTCCTTGAAAAACCAAATATCTGATACAATATAAAAGAATAAATGCCTAAATAAGATTAGCACACAAAGCAATCACTTCAGTGACTAAATACTGTTGCCCAACAGTACAATACTGCTACATAGCTAATATTGGAAGCACACTTAATATAACGGTTTTTGTCAGTGAAAATGAAATTGGTGACCCAAATTCAAATCCTAGACAATGCTGTTTGTATTTCACTTTGTGCTAATGTCCTTGGGGAAGGCATGGATATAACTCTGTTTCCTCAAGCTCTGAGTCAATGATAGGGCAGACCAGGTTCTTTAACCTTAGTTAGATCATCAATCTAGGAGAAGAAAAACTTTGAATTCAAACCAGCTTTAATATTGACCTTGTGTCACATCCTGCTACTAGCAAAAGGATAAATGCATTCAAAGGTAAAATTGTCAAATAAAATTTGTGTGTCTAGATTTTATCTTCTCATCCTCAAGATAATATCTTTTAAGACAAACCTTGAATAGACATTGCAAAATTATATTTAAAAAAAACTCCAGTATTAAAATATTGGAGGCACACTTAGCATAATGGTCATAATCTTTGGAAATGGAATTGGTGACCCAAGTTCAAAACCTGAACAAGGCTGTTTGTATTTCTCATTGTACTACTGTCCTTGGAAATGCATGAAAATATCTCTTCTTCCTACAGCTATGAGTAAATAATAGAGCAGACTCAGTTCTTTAACCTTGGTTAGGTCGTCAATCTAGGAGAATGAAAACTCTGAATTCAAACCATATTTGATATTAACCTTGTGTCACCTCCTACTCCTGGCTGAAGGATTGGTTAAATACATACATAGCAAATATTGTCTCCTAAAACTTGTGAGTGTCTAGATTCTATCTTCCTAGTTATATACTTTAAGAAATACCCTGTTGACAGACAGAAAATTATTTTAAAAATTACATAAGATCTTGATACTCACAATACACTGTTTTGTAGAGAAACATTTGAAGTTAATTATTTTGCAACATCAGGTCTTCCATTGTGAGTCAAAGAGTCAAAAACTTTTGCCCATGAGAAGGTATTTTGTGTACTAGAATTAATCCAAATGAATTCTTTTACTGTCATGCAACAGCTTTTTAGAACATATTTCTGGAAATCACTGCAGACTAGAATCAATAATCAGTACAGGAAATTTGAAACAACAGGATGTTTGTGCAAAGTTAAAAATCCTTTGAGACCCTCAGTAACAGAAAAAAAATTGAAATGTAGCTGTGCTAGTTAGCAATGTAACCCACAGAAATCCCCATGGAAGATAAGTCAAGATTTATTTATGATTCCTTATAAACTGCAGTTACAGTAAAATAAAAATGACCAGGACAATAGCATATGTCATGATTTCTGTATAGAAATGCTGAAGCATTGTAAAAATGAAAATAGGTTTATAGAGTGTTTAATTTTCGGTGATGAGTCAGCCTTAAGTTTCAGCAATAAACTTTGTTTTGTAAATACAAAACTGTTTATCATGAGTGACAATATCTGAATTACCTTTTTTAAATAAATTTTTGAAGCTGTCTATTTCTTTTGTAGACATCCTAAATTTAGCATTTTCTCATTAATTTTTGTTTTATTCTCTCTTGAATTATTGTCTAATTTTATGAAAAGAAAAATAAACAATTGAAATTGTGATGCTATCAATGTTCATAAACTGATTCATGAATTTAAATTTAAAATTTGTATGAGATGGCTAATGTTTATTGTAAAGGCTTCCATAATATATCAGATTTTCTTTTCTTTGTCAGAAACTGTAACCACTGATTTTTTTCTATCTTTTTGCCTTTTAATTCTAATTCTAAAGCATAACTTGGTTTCATTATTCTTATAAAGTTATGATAAACAAGTTTTTAATGCTTAAGTAAACTGTTAGTGCTATCAGCACATCTGTTATCATTGCATGGCAATTTATTGATTTTTAAAAATATTGTACTGACTGGCCTTTCTTCTAAAATATTCAAACTGCTTTTTGGACTTGAAAACGAAATGTTGCAGTGTGTACGAGTACAAATTTTAATCATCAAAAGATATTTGTAAAATTGATTAAACTTAAAAATGTTTCATAATTGAGAAATTGCCATTATATCATATTCTCTACATGAGAAATAAACTGAAAATTACCATTTCTATTATTGTCTAATTTGACAAGACAATGTATTTTAATCATTGTACAAGGTCTGTCAATCAAGTAATGAGACTGAAAGTGTAAAAATTCTTGTTTATCAAATTGATTTTAAATCAACTTTATCGCATTTGAAATTTGTTGAGAAGCCCCACACTGATAACGACATCATTCCCATTTCTGGAAACAGGGCTGGAAGTTTTCAACTTACACTGCGTTCACTTTGTTCATTACAATACATATACATATTTTCAACTGTTTCTAAATGGTGATCATAAAGTTAAGGTTTGCAGTTTTTAGAAGAAGAAAATGTCAAAAGGATTTAGGTCAAGAGAGTAAGCAAGCTGTGTTAACACAGTGTTATTCCTTTTGTGCAAAAGAGAATTCATCAACAGTGTGTTTAAAAAGTAATGAAATAGATTTTTTTCAGCTTAGCAACCCTGATCAAAAATAAGCTGATCAATCTTAATTTATTACCAATCATTTTCATCATCAAATTTCAATAAGATCTGATAAGTTTTGAAAGCAAATTCAAAAGATTTCTTTATCCTATCAGATACCAATTTCATTTTATTATCCCTGAAATAAAAAAATAACCCTAAAGAAACTGGGCTTCATGTGCAACTCCAAAAAAATTTTATGATGTTGGATTCTGAGTCACATTCAAATCAAAAGAAATGACAAAGCTGAATTAGAAGCCAAATGTGTTTTTGATAGAATACCTGGAGAGGATTTGAAAATCCTCCACAGAGACCTGAAGACCAAGATCAATAGGTTTATTCTGTAAAATTAGCAAGAAAATCAGAAACAATGATAAAACAAACTGTTCACAACATAGCCTGCTTTGCAAGAATAGAGAGGGATCCAGGAAAGCACATAAGAGTCAAGCACTCTTATTACAGTTGTGTATTAGCCATACAAGACTGGCACAGTCATTCATTCTAAAACAACCGGAGTGTGCAGTATGTCAGTTGCTGTACATGATGAAGCATTTTTCCACTGAATGCAATCATCTTCACAGAAATATTGCAGTTTGAAAATGGACTTTCTGAAAATGAAAACATGTCCTTTTCTATGGAAAATTATAAAATTCAATATTCTACCTCACAAATACAATATATATATGTCAGTGGCGACTCTAGCCTATTTTTGCTACTCGTGCCCCCCCATCAACTTCAGTTCCCAACCCGTGGTCCGTGGACCCAAAGTAAGTCATCATAGTTGCTATTGCATGATTCTCCATTGTATAGCACAGATTGACAAACGTACCTTGCATGGTGTTTTTTTTGTAAACAATCAAGATACTATATAATTTGTAGTCTTGTTAATACAGTAGATAAGATAATTTTTTTCCTTTCAAAAGTATAGAAGAAAAGAGATGTTTATTACTATGATGAGAAAAATATGTTTATTAGAATAAAGAAATTGATGACAAAGATTATTTGTTGAAAATGTATTCAAATAAACAAATTTTAGTTACAGAATGTAATATATGCAACATTCATTACAGAAATAGACATCTGTTAGTCAACAAACGAATTAAAACACGCCGTTTAACCAACATTTACCATAGCGATGATGATGATGTCGGCGACGGCTATAATCTGCTATCTCACCCTCTCTCTTTCTCTCTCGGTCCCTCTCCCTCTTCCCAAGACAGCTGTCAGCAGTCACATTGTGCTAATTTTTTTGAGCATGGAATTTTGAGTTGCTTTTGCCATTCGCTACAGCAAAAAGCGGATTTCTCTAACATTACTGTTATTATAAGGGTCTTGTGCTGGGCACAGATTACGCGTGTTCAACATTATAGCTGATTTTATGGGATGTTCAATGGATCTGACGGTGGCCGGACAAAGACCATCCGTTCAAAACAGCATCGTTGTATTATTCCCAGATATATTTATGAACTTTTGGCTACTTAGTTATCGAAACTTGAATAGATACGTAATTTAATTGAGATCAGACTAAGTATGTTTGCTTGAAATTAATGGATGATTTTTAATCCATTTTGAATAACATTGACCGAGTTATTGGTCATGCCGGGCACGAGTAGCACTAGTCCCATCTCCGCCCCTGATATATATATATACTTCATTATAATTATGTACATTTATATATTTTTAAATACCCCAAGAAAATATTTTTCAAATTTATATTCATGCTATCTAAAACAATTCAAAACTTTATTGGCTTCTTAAAAACATTAATACTGAAACCAAGTGCAATATGATTTCTTCTATATTTATTATCAAAATTATATTTCTCACTATTTTTAACTTTTGAAAAGTTTTGATGCAAGAAAAAAGACTGAATACATCATGAAAAGACCCAACAACAATTAACATGCAGTAAAAACCAACCAACCAACCAAGGACTGGATAATTAGAATCCACTCATTCATCATATTTCTCTAAGTTTGTGCAGTGACAAAATTGTTTGGTCTGGTAACTATTGCTACTCATCTATTAGGGTGGCATCTATTGATGAGAAAAAATAAAACAGTTACTAAAAGATTAAAATGACTTATTCAAATCATTCATTCCAACTGAATTGCCCTTCATGCCCGTAAACAAGGAGCATATTCAGCTGAATCTGGAACACTGGCCCCAGTGTTCAAAAATTGGCTACCGAGCCCAAATCAAAATTACTTAAACAAAAAAGCATTGACAGCATATTTTAACATTAAAATATTAAACACAATAAACCTGAGCTTACAGCATCTGTAGACATTGTATGTGTACAAGAATACAGATATTAGCCTAGCAAACCAGAAGTAAAATACCATGAATCCAGTAATGGATGGACATTTGTGTCAGCATCAGCATGAAAAATACTCTGTCAATACACAGCAGCATCACAAGTAAACCATTGGCTGTAGTGAATATACACAGCAGCATCACAAGCAGACCATTGGCTGTAGTGAATATACACAGCAGCAGCAGCAGCATCACAAGTTGACCATTCGCTGTAGTAGATATACACAGCAACATCACTCACAGACCATTGGCTGTAATGCAGATAAAGTGTAGCATCACTCACATATTCTAACAGTTTTCTAAAATTTGTTTTGTTTTGTTTCATTGAAAGTGTAGATAGGCTTTTTAGTTCTCATGCCTTAAAACCACTAATAGCATAGAATAAATTCCACTGAGGATGATGTTTGCTATATCTAATGACAATTCATGCACAAAAATTGTCTGTTGTTACAGCCTCACCAATGTCAATGACGAAATGGACATCCTCACTTTCTGCAATGAGCTATCTTCCCTTTTCCAACAAATTCCCAAACACAATGTTCTAATCATTGGTGAAGATATTAATGCTCAAACACTAAATTCCAATAAAAGAAGGGAAAGCTATAGACTTACACTACATTGTTTGTCCAGTATTGCATAGATAAGTCATTCCCCACCTGGGTTATATGTATGAGATACATAAACAGGTAGTATCATAGAAGTTCTTCTAGATGATTTAGAATGATTCATTAGGGTTGTTCCAGATATGCCATCCACTAAATTTTCAGAGTTTTCTTTTCTTACATTGTCAGTCTCCTTTGGCGGTCTGATATCTCCATGAAAGGATGTAGGGTGCAACTTAGCGCAAATATCGCATTTTTTCCTTTGTCTGCACTTTCATGAAACATGTCCGTACTATAGGCAGGCAAAACAAAGTCTTTTCTCCCTCACAAATTGCTTCTTATCCGCAAGATTCATAGCCTTGAATTTCATACAGGCCTCCAGCTCGTGAATTCCTGGGCACAGATTACACCTTACTTTCCTGACTGGCATGCCCTTAGTGTACCCTTCATCTATGGTCGCAAATGTTTTTTGAGGTTGTCTCCATTTATTTAGTTGTGGTCTATTTTTCATTACACCCACTTGCTCAAATCTGAGAGACTGAAGTGATGTTACAGAGTTCGTGGCTATCCTGGCTGGCTTGCTTGGTTATGAACTCCACAAAGGCTTTAAAGGGGGGAAATTCTCCCTTATCCTGCCTATGTTGATCCACAATGCCTGCCCATTTTGTAATGGCCCACTCTGGTAATTTGCCAAGCATTTTCCTATTTTCACTTTCATCATTTAGGACACCGAGATTTCCAATACTCCACATGGCAGTATGGCATTGTTTCAGAAAGTCTGCATATCTTTGTAGAGCTGCTCCATCCCTGGAATTGATCCTTTGCCATTTTTCAAGTTTGTCTCTAAATGCATTGGCCATGACAAACGGATTACCATAGCGCTCCTCCAGCAGCTTCTTAGCTTCGTCAAAGGCATCCTCTGGTGGAAGTAGAAAATAGCCTTCTACAGCATCCTTGACCTGACCACCCAGATATTTCTTTAAACAATAGATCCTCTCTACTGCAGGAATTTGTCGATGCTCGATCAGGGTTTGGAATGCTGCCTTACAGCCAGTGTATCTCATTGGGTCTCCATAGAAGACGCTCGGTTCTGGGAATGGTAAACGACTGAGACTAACTTGCTCGGCAAGACATTTAGCAAGGCCTACCAAAGCCTTCTCTGGATTCTTCTCCTCATCTACCTGCGCTTGTTCCAAATACAAATCGTTTCTGGGTGCCATATTACAGCTGGCCGAAAGAACAGGTGATGCTACTGCATTAGTTTGACAAGGTCCATGGGGATTATGATAAATGTCAGACTGAGTCCTGATGGAGCGGTCGCCAACTGCTGCCATAGAAGGTATCTGCTGGTGAGGTACAAAATGTGGCGAGTCAGGGTTCAAATGAGATATAACAGGATCCTGACCAATCTTAATTTCTTTGATGGTATGACTTGCCATGCGCGATGTCAACTCCACCACCCGTAAATCTGCAACAGCTGTAGATGGGTCATCAGTATGCCCAGACATAGGTTTGGTCATGTCAGGTTGAGCTCCCAAAACTCCCTCACTTGTCGATTGGTGTCAACTTCAGATGGCAGCTCTTCCATATTTAAATTGGAATCCTGTGTGCTTTCCAGGACATCCAATTTAGCTTGGGCGACATCAATTTGCCGTTGCATCTTTATTTTCTCCAAGTCCGCCCAATGCTTTGCTTTCACATCAATGTATTTTAGCTTTGCCTTGAGGGCAGCAACTTCAATGATTGCTTCGGTTGATTTTCTTGAAGTACGAGACAGGTGAGATGATCAAGAAGTACGTGATGAACGACTTCTCAATGTTCTGCTGGAATTTCTGGATGCAGAGTCAAATTCCAAGTCCTGCAAACAGGAAGTAATGTTTCTCAGGACAGTATGATGGTCATTTGCTATTCCATCATACTTGCCCTGAAATTCTTCTAGGGTTCTCGTGCCTTCTGCTGCCTTCCCATTACGGTCGGTGAAGTGTGCATCTATTGTGCTATACGTAGCCTCGAATCTGCTCATGATGACCATTAGCATGTTTCGGCCGTTCCTTATTTCCTGTGTGTCCTTGGAATCCGACAGGAGCACCTGAATTTCATTAGCCTGTTTCCGCCATTGTGTAATGGTAGCAGTGAAATCCTTTGCAAGGTTTTCAAGTTTCCAGTGAAAACCCTTGTCAGTCATTTTGTGAGCACTGCTACCTTGAAATAGGGAGCCTCCCTCGGGCTGTATTTTTTGTGGCTGATCTTCCATTCCGGTAGAGTACTATGTTTGAATATTACTTATTCAGCAAAAATTACAACAAAATGTACAGGCAAATTGCAATAAAAAGTACAGGTACAAAAATAAACGGTCGCTAAAAAAATTCACAAGAACAAAAGAGACCTAATAAACAAATTAACAAATACACAAATTCCGATCTAAATACCGAAGCATGCATCCACAATAAGGGAGAGAGTTATTGCAAGAGCAGGAAAAAATGTGCCCACGTGGATACGTAATGTCCTCAAAAATAAAGTCCGTTACTGATAAATTTCACAGAAAATGTCCTAGTTTTTGAAATAAAAAACGTGGTGCGTATTTTTCACAGAGAAAAGTTTGCTGTAGCAAAAAAATGAATGGGTGACGAATATTCTCCCAAAAAAGGTTTCAAAAATGTCCGTTGTAAATAGGAAATGAAATACAAAAAATTTTCACACAAAATGTTCAAAAATATTCGCAGCAAATAAACAAAATTAAATAAAGTACATGGCAAGTATTCTCATTGAAAAATACTTGTAGGGCCTAAAAATAAAGTGGTAACGAATATATATTTCCTCCAACAAAGAGGTTGAAAAATGTCTACAGTATGTTGAATAAATGGGTGTCGAAAATTTTCTCACTCCAAAGAAAAGGTCCAGAAATATTTGTTTCAAAATAAATTCAAATTTGAAAAAATCATATGTGGTGCATTTATTCCACATAGAAAAAATCCTTTATATCCAAACCTGGGAATTTTTTAGGGTTCGTTTCGTACGTGTATCGGCTACCATTCGCAAACACAGCCAGAGTTTCACTTTAACGGTAGCACCATGAGGCAAAAAATGAGGTAAAAGGCTCGACTAGTAAAAAAGTTGTCTATTCGCAATGGGTCTTCGTTCCTTCTTTGACCGTGAAACTAAAAACAAAATAGAAAACAACTTCTGTAATCCCTGTCACACAGATCAATAATTCGGGCAAATACAGATACAGTGTGTGATTCTTACCTCTGTTTGCCTCAAAGAATGCCCCCTTCGCAAAGTCTAAAATCGCAGCTGTCAGGCAACACATGTGTTCTGCTCCGAGAAATGGTAATAAAAAGATCAAACCGTGTCACGTGTGTGACTGGTCAGTGTACAATGGTAATGCGTACCCAACTCTAAGGTGCCCGTACTAAACAAGGGGGATAGCTCCCTCATTTACAGGTCCCAAGTATTGCTTCGTATCACTAACAATTCAATTAAATATCCGTCATTTGTTTACACACTGATAGTCAAAGAGTTCTATTTGTAACAATTCAATTTAGCATAAGTCATTTATTTGCACACAGCTTAAATGTCAAACAGTTCTATTTGACCCATAGATAGGACCTGATCAGGTGCTACAACTCCGGGTCTGAGTGGAGCTGGGAGCGATGGCGATGAAGGAGTACTCCATATTCCTCAAAGCTCCAAGACTGTAGTCTCATCATCAGATGCATTTTTGTGTCATATCCAAGACACTTGTTGGTGTGAGGGTCTTACCCCTCAGTAGAGATGCAGACAGTTTATTCTATAGCCCCAGCCAACTGGGTTGTGACATCATGAGTTGAAGCTGGAACAATAAATTAAAGAAATAGGTTTTATGAACTACTATGGCATAAATGCTATTAGAAAATAAACGTGTTGGTTGGCTCATTGGGTTTTATATCATATCAACCCTTGTAGGTTATTTAATGCCGAATCCATTTTTATGCAAATAGTTCTATTTTAAACAATTCAGTTTAGCATGAGTACACAGTTTAATTGTCAAAAGCATTTCTATTTCAAGCTATTCAGTTTATTCAGGCAGTTCTAATTCAGCTAATTCACTTTAGCATAAGTACAGATTTTGTTTACACACAGTTGAATGTCAAAACAGTTCTATATTAAACAATTCCATTTAGTGTAAGTAGAATTTCAATGCCAAAATTGCCCAGTTGGCTGGGGCTGTAGAATACACCAACTGCTTCTCTGCAGAGGGGTAAGAACCCCCCCCCCACGAGTTTCCTGGATATGACACTAAACAATCTGATGGTAAGGTTCCAGGGGGAAAGCGGAGTACCCCTTCATTGCCATCACTCCCAGGTCCACTCTGGCCTGGTGTGGTAGCACCTGATAGGGCCCTATCTATGGGTTAAATAGAACTAACAGCATACTTATGCTAGACTAAATTGTTTGAGTAAACTGAATAGCTTGAAATAGATATTATTTTGACAATTAAACCGTACTTACATTTAAACTGCAAGCTTATGCTTAACTAAATTATTTGAAGTAGAACTGTTTTTTGACATTATAACTGTGTTTATACTTAACTGAATTGTTACATATAACTGCTTGAATAGTTTGAAATAGAAATGTTTTTGACAATTGAACTGTGTGCCTATGCTAAACTAAATTGTTTTAAATAGAACAGATTATTTACATAAAAATGGATTTGGCATTAAATAACCTACAAAGGTTGATATGTCATAAAACCCAACAAACCAAACTAAACCAAACCATCAATGCCAAACACAGTTCCATTTCAAACAATTCAGTTTAGCATAAGCACACAGTTTAAATGTAAGTACAGTTTAATTGTCAAAAACATTTCTATTTAGAGCTATTTAGTTTAGTCAAACAGTTCTAATTCAAACAATTCAGTTTAGCATAAGCACACAATTTAGTTCTGTTTGATCCATTAATAGGACCCTATCAGGTGCTACCACCCAGGGTCAGAGTGGACCTGGGAGCAATGGCAATGAAAGGGTGCTCCATATTCCCCAAAGCTCCAGCATGACTGGAACCTCACCATCAGATTGTCTAGTGTCATAATCAGGACACTCATTGGGGGGGGGTGTCTTACCCCTCTGCAGAGGTGCAATCTGTGTATTCTACAGCCCCAGTTGACTGGGCCAAGTAAATGAATGTGTATCAACCCCCGCCCCAATATACATTAACACATAAATACATTCACCAAATCAGATAAAAATGTTATTGTTACTTGATTTTAAGTAAACTTTCTGTTGTATACAATGACTAAGCTGTAAATATCAGATATGCTACAATATAATCTGAACCTTTTTTTATAACCTATTCTTCAGTACAGTTTATTTTAATTAAAAGCTTAAAAAATTAGGTCAAATTTGATCTTAATGGAGAAGGTTACAAATTTTTTTCATCTTATGAGTAAAAATGTCTTTTTCAGTCCTCTCTCTTTCAGACACTGTTAGGTTTTATTTGTTTAATAGCATTTCAACCTTTATAGGTTATTTAATGCCAAATCCATCCTTGTAGGAGAACAGATGTGGTACAATAAAACCCACATCTGGATGGTATGAGAGAGTTCATACCTTCCCAAGATTATTAGTCTGAAAATGAATGGAGTTTGTACCTGGTGAAGTATATACACCGACAATACCTTGTTCTAACATTGTGTATAATTTGACTAAAATGTGTTGCCATATATTAAAAATGAGACTGATACAGATGTTTTAAAATGATGGGGTTTGAAGAGATAATAATTATTTCCAGAAGCACTCACCAACCACTGAAGATGAGGTGGTCCCTTACTGAAGATATCATGTGATAGTTATATCTTTTGTTTTAATGATATGGAAGTTCTATTGTGACTGTGAAGTGATAAGCCAGTTGGTATGTATCATTGGCATTAGTTGACAATTTTAAAGGAGTGACCAGAGTAAGATTGGAAGTAATATGCTTTCTTGGTGACAAGATAAACATTGTTTTCATTTTATCCATTGGTTTCTGTTTTTTCTTCTTGAGCATGAGAGGCAAGGGGTGTCCTTGTTAGATAAAGAAGTTACATAATTGGATGAAGGACAACATAAAAGATATGCAACAAAGAAATTTAATAATAATAATAATTCAATATTAGTCATTTGTTTGCAGAGTTGAATGGCAGATTAACACAAATAATTCTATTTGATATCACTCATTTGTTTGCACACAGTTTAAATGGTTTCTAGTATTGCTATCTCAGTAGAATTGACTCTCAACCACTGCCTTCTAGCACATTTAAGATAGAATTGGGTTGGGTACTTGTTTGTCACAAGAGCAATTAGAAGAATATGGTCAGGACATATGGATGCTATGGCTTGACATGACTAGATGATTGATCAAATTCGGCCTCTTTGACTGCCCATCTAGCCCAGTAAGGGCCAAAATGGAGTGTTGCAAGTCACTTGACCATTTTGATTGTCGATTCATCGAATCCTCAACCACCAGGATCCCATTCTCAAGCATTATGGGTTGCCTCCCACAGCCAACAGGTGACCTCATTGGGAGGAGTCTTCCCCCTTGGTAGAAGTGCAGTCAGCATATTTTACAACCCCAACCAACAAGATGGTTCACCATTCAGCGAATAGATTATTGAATCTTGATTCAGAATGTATTCACATTTGATCTTTATATTTAATTTGTGTGAGCAAACTACTGCAGCCAGTAAAGTCTGTAAATTGGTGAAATTATACATCTGCACTAATTCTATTGACTGTATAAATCTCACTATGTATTAAATAGTTTTTTGTACACAAGCCAGATAAATGAATAAAAATGCAGAGAGTTTGGCTGTCACAAATTTTTATAAATAGTTATACTTGTTTTAAACTTTGAAAACAAACAACCTCTTCAAAAAAAAAAAAAAAAAAGAAGCTCTTTACACATCACCAAAAACTTAGCCTAAACTTTGATTTTCAAGATATCAGTCAAAGTAAAGTTGGCGACTGTAGTTGAGGGTGACTTGAAGACTCCCTTTTTATTAGCTACAACACCGAGGTGGAGGGGAGGACCCTACTCCTTTCCTTGGATCACTCCACACCTTATAATGCTTTTTGAGTCTTTGGTATGACTCAACCCAGGATTGAACGCCACTCTACTGGGCCATTAGTGAATACTCTACCCACTAGTCCAATTAGCTGGTATATATACATATATATTAAATTGATTAGTAGATTTTGCACTACTAGGACCATTTCTATTTCATAAAATTCGTTACAAATGTTTTTTTTAATTACAAAAGAAATTGGTTTATGGCTGAGTCAAGTAGATTTTTAAAATCTAAATGTTTTTATACAAATGCAACCGCATTATTAGAGAAAACAAACTAACAAAAAATTGAATACAACAATTTATGAAATAAATGGTTTCCAAGTACATAATCTGAAAATGACTGGAAAATATAATGATGAAAATATTACAATATTATAAAAGATAAGTACAGAGTTGGAATAAACAAAGTTTTCAAAAGTTGTAGATGTAAAAAATATAAGAGATAAGATTATAGTCTGAAGAAACAGATTTTAATGACATATACAATAAAAGCTGAATGATAATGCAGTCAATTTAAAATAAAAATACATGTTTCAAGTCTGGAATTTCATTTCAAGAAAATATCAGAAAAGATAATGAAAATCTGAAAATCAAAATTCTGACCAGTCTATATGTGTGTGTGTGTGTATATATATATATATATATATATATATATTTAGTGAAATTCACATAGAGAAAACATTTGTCTACTTGATATGATACTAAATAAAAAGAAGCAGAAATGTTTAATTTTCAAAAGAAATTTACATTAAGATACAAGATCTTTTAATGAAAATGGTCTTTGTTTTAACAGTGAGTAAGATTCAAGAAAAAAAATCAAAGTTTTGTTTGATTTAAACAAAAAATATAGAGGAATTTCAAATCTCTGATTTTCAAGTAAGAAGTAGAGACATAAATATAGTTTTTGTCCCAGGTTTTTTTTCACTAATTGATAGAATACTAACGTTATGTAAACCAAATGCCAGCCACAATCTTTTAAAGATATAAAATATATACGAGAAAAACATAATAAAAATATTGATTTCTAAAGAAGAATCTGTAGAATTATAATGTACAATATAAAAAGACTAAAACATCTTTATATTTATTGGGGTGTATCAAAAGATTTTGCTTTTTATATGCTTTTACTCCAAATCTTATTTCATATTTAAAGACTATGGCTCCACTACTTTATGAATATTTTTATTATATATACTTGGGAGTATCAAAAGTATATATCTATTTTTACAAGTCTACACTTCAAAGCTTATTTCACATGTACATTTAAAGACAATTCAGGACTCTATTTGTGAGTTTTCATATCGGCACAAGCTGTTGGTTTTCAGTGGAGGCCAAGTGACAGAATCTCATCCGTTTTCCTGGATTCTTCTCAGTATTCTTGTAGATCTCAAGAGTGTTGTAATCTGGATGTTTTCAATATGTCCATGGATTTCAGATTCCTCAACATTTTCAGACTCTTTTTACAGAGTGTGATCAAAAATTCTAAAAACTGAATCATTAAATTTTAATTTTGAAATCAGCAGTGCAACTTATATAATAAAGTGATGATGTCTAGATGTCTAGACTGTCTCACTGTGAAAGTATCAATTTGATATGTTTTGAACAGTAGTTTTTTCGTAAAACCAGAGTTTCTGCAAGTGTAGCACCCTGCTCACACTCACCAGATGTAGATCAGTGAAACTTCTTTCTTTTTCCCAAACTTCAAATTCAACTTAAGAGTAAAATTTGAGGAATGTGGACATTAGAAAATAAAATGGTGTACCAAAAGTTGAGTTTCAGAGGTGCTTGAATAAGTGTGATGAATACCAAGGGGACTATTTTGAAGAAAATTAATGTTTTATTCATTACTCGTTTCAACCTGGGTAAATATAGCTTAAGTCTGGCAACTTTTTGAACACATTATATATATATCATATCATTATTAATACTATCTAACTACCCTTTTTGTTTCCATTTTATAAAGGGTGCATACCGGTGTTGTGTTTGTAGCAGTGTTCTGGCATTATTTTAAACTTGGCCTCAAAGCTGCTGGACAACACTCTTTGATTTATTTTACTTTTCTTTAGTGATGCAATATGTCAGGAAGTAGATTTTGTTTGGTTTGGTTTTATGGCATATCAGCTATTGTAGGTCATTTAATGCCAAATATTTTTATACATATATATTAAATGTATAATTTCTAAACACATTTTGTAAATAATATTTTTAAATGAGCTTGAGTTCATTTTTTTCAAACAGATAAATGGTTTCACTTATTTTTTTTTCTAATACGAATAATTCTATTTACTATTAATTGTTTGTTTGCTCACAGTTTAATGTTTTCAAGTATTGCTATGTATCACTAACAATTCAATTAAACATCAGTCATTTGTTTACACACAGTTAACAGATCGAACAGTTCTATTTCTGACAATTCAGTTTAGCATAAGTACACAGATTTTTATTTACAGAGTTAAATGTAAAAACAGTTTTATTTTAAACAATTCAGTTTAGCATAAGTACACAGTTTAAATGTCAAACAGTTTTATTTGATCCATAGATAGGAATCTAACAAGTTCTACCACTTAGGGCCAGAGTGGACCTGGGAGCGATGGCAATGAAGGGTTACTCCGCATTCCCCAAAGCTCCAGCATTCCTAGAGTCTCACCATTAGATTGTTTAGTGCCATATCAGGACACTCATTGGAGGAATCTTACCCCTCCCCAGTGAGTGATGCAGTCAGTGGTCCAATCGGAAAGTAGACAATAAAATTATTATTAGTGAGTTCAATTCTTACTGGATATCCTATACATGTACATTTGTGTATCTCTTTTTCTGTCGTCTGTTGTTTTGCATTGCATGAACTCTAAACCGGCAAATATGAAAATTATAATGCACACTACTGGATTCTTCATGAAAAAATTCACATGTGAATAAATCTGAAAATTATTTGGTGAAGGTATTTTGAAGGATAAGGCAAACCTATACACAAGATAAATTAATGATATTCATTTACTTTTAAAAATGAATATATTTCTTTATTGTATCTCAGATTTGTACATTGCAAGTGCACACATTATTGCACATGTAATATCAACCTATTTTGCATGTTGGGGACAAATTGTACTACAATATATCATTGGATGAATGTAAAAAAAATTGTAGACTTCTCTCTTTCCTTTTGCAACTTGTTGGAGTAAATTATGTGTGTGTGTGTGTGTGTGTATGTGTGTGTGTGTGTGTAAATCTATATGCAAAAGTAATAGATCAGTGTCTCGCTGGATTTGTTTGATTTATTTGGTCTGTATCAGAGCTACCCAATAGAGAATTAATTTTAAAAATAAAAGAAAACAAAATTTACTGACAATACCAAAGTGAAATAGCAGAAAGAAAAATAAAATGTAAAAAAAAATACAAAAAAAAAAAAGATTAAATGCCAAAGTTATTGTTTTACCTTTGGGGAAAAGAAGACGACATGGAAGATATGATTTATAGTTTTCTTTTTTTTAACTTCACATTAAAAATGGTCAGTTGTGTCTGAAAAAAATGAATAAAAGGAATTAGTGGCTGTCTTTTTGAGTGAAAAAACGAAAAGAAAAAAAAACAAAAAAACAAAACCAGCAGGATATGTTTTCAATACAAAATACGGAACAGTATTGATGTTTATTGTGCCCCCACCAAAAAAACCCTACATGATATGCTTTCAATACAAAATACAGAACAGTATTGATGTTTATTGTGCCCCCACCAAAAAAAAAAACAGCAGGATATGCTTTCAATACAAAATACAGAACAGTGTTGATGTTTATTGTGCCCCCCACCAAAAAAAACCCCAGCAGGATATGCTTTCAATACAAAATACAGAACAGAGTTAATGTTTATGGTGCACCCCCCCCCCAAAAAAAACCCTGCAGGATATGCTTTCAATACAAAATACAGAACAGTGTTGATGTTTATTGTGGACCCCAACCCCCCAAAAAGCCCCAAAACAAGCAGGATATGCTTTCATTACAAAAATTACAACAGTGTTAATATTTATTGTGGAAAAACAAAAAAAAAGTTGGTGTATGATATCAATAAATGTCATTATGTTGATTGTCTACAACTGAAATATTTCTCATACTAAAATTATTTGGGGTATTTTTGTTATAGAATTTTGCATGTAGACTTAAAGATAGATTTTATAAGAAATCTTTTTATGATTTATACATTTAAGAAGGAATATTGACAAATTCAAACTGATTGACTGAAAAAAGAACAAGATATTTTATTTTTAAGCAATTATAAATAAGTAACTCAATAAAAGGACTTTTCCTAAAGCACTTTAAATGAAATGAAAGAAGAATTACAAATTTTACTTATTTCTCATTGCTTGCTTCTTTACAAGATGCTTTTTAAAATTACCAATTTATATGATTATAGTAATAATTCAGATGTTGCATCTCTCTTATTGTAAGGATGCTGAGATTTTGTTATGATACACATATGAAGTTCTTTATTTCTATGAAGGAAAAAGCAAATCTTCCTATTCATTTCCATGGACTATAACAAAGGAAAAGAACACAGTAACACTGCATATAAATGTGTATGGGTGTATTGATGTGTTTGTATGTCTGAAGAATTTGAATTCAACCACCCTACCAACACGTCAAGGACCAGCTTAGTAGGATCAGGCTCATTAAAATGTCCCAAACAAAGATTAAAAGTTTCCAATCCAAACTCTGAATTATTAATATAGTTCTAAAGTCTGCAATTGCCTTATATCCATATTTACCAACCCCTCTGCTCGGGCAGGATATGACACAAGGTCAATTTTCAAGCGGAGTTTAACAGGTTTGAATTCAGAGTTTTCCTTCTCCTAGACTAGTTGCCTCACCTACTGCATCTCTGCTGTGGCATACCTTCCCACCACCAACAAGTGTCCTGGATCTGACACTAAGCCATCTGATGGTGAGGTACCAGTTCTAGAGTTTTTGGAAAGTGAAATACATGTTCATTGCCATTTATCTCTGGTCCACTCTGTGAGGATCCTATCTATGAGTAAAATAGAACTGCTTAACCAGTTAATTGTGTGTAAACAAATGACTGATGTTTAATTGAATTGTGAGTATTACATAGGAATAATTGAAACCATTCTACTGAGTAAAAACAAATGTTGAATACTTAATAGAATAATTTGTGCTTTGATAGGAATACTTGAAACCATTCAAGTGTGTACAAACAAATGAGCTCTGGCATGTTTATAAATGTAACTTACAAACTATTTGTTTAAAAATCATATATGTTCTATATATATATATATATATATATATATATATATATATATAAACAGGATTTGTCATTAAATAATCTACTAGGGTTGATATGCTATTTGACCCAACAAATCAACTACCCATAATAAAATTCTGGTATTTTTGTTTTGGAAGAAAATTAAATTTTTATATTCATAACTATGAGTGATATTCTATCTCTCTCTCTCTGTATATATGTAGCATATCCACGTCCAAAAATATGACCAAGATATTCACATGCATAAAACGTTCATAATATTCATACGCATATAGGAATCCGAAAAACATGTGAAATTGGTTCAGTTATGAAACTTTTTATTACCTTTTAGAGTTTAAGGTTTTTTAACATGAGGAGAGAGAGAAACAATTTCTTCAACAAACATGCGGCACATTTCATAGACCCCAACTGGTCTCGCCGAGGTGAGACCAAAAATCGACTACCTTCCTCTAGACTTGAATCTCAACTCTCTCATTCAGAGTTTAAATCTCAACTAACTGTTTTTTTTCAAATTCCAAAATCCTCAGCGCTTCTGGGCATGACGTCATTCACGTCCCCGGTCTCATTTCTTCTCTGGAGTTTTTATTGTGACATCTCTGATTGTCACATCTGCCCCGCATGTGCATGAACACCTGCACTCGATGTGTGCAGCTAACTAACCCATGCACTAAGCCGAAAGGTTCTCAGCCTAACTAAACTGAAAGGCAAGATATATAAAACAAAAATGATAATATAAAAAAAATCCCTCTGCAATTATATTACATATATATATTTATATATATATATATATATATATGTGAATGAATATGCATGTATTTGGAAATCAGCAAAAGTTGCCCATAGTACCTAATGTCTCAATTCAAAAAATAAAGATTAATTTTTTCCTTTGCTTTTGCCTTGCATGTTGTTCTTTTCTGATGAGAATTGCTAGTTGCTTTTGACTTCTGATTATAACAGGTTCTTCACTGTCTACCTGCAAAGACCAATTACTCTATAGAAAGAAGATGTGATAGTGGCAATGCGTTCATAATAGTAGTTTGGCATTCCAGGGGCATAATTCAAATTTTTCCAAATGTAAACTTTGAAATAAAGCCTTGTATACTTCTTCAAGAAAAATGGATGGGGAAAGTTCAAGAAAAAGACAGTTTCTATATGAACACCAGCAGAGCAAATTTGGAAGTTTGTGTGTCTCAATATTCTGTGTCATGTCTATAAATTGGATAAAGAAAATATAGGTTTCTAAAGCAATTGGGGACCATGTTTACACACAGTGACCAGGATGTTGACGAATATTCCAAATATAAAAATCTTCACAGTATTTGGAACATTCATACTGGAGAGCAGGAAGCATCCCTGGCTTTTTTTAATGAAGGAAAGATCAAATTCCCTTCAGCAAGATGCAAGAGTCAGTAGTTTCCAATGTACGTGATATAGGTTAAAGATTTTAACAAGAAGCTAAAGTATATATTTACACAAACCTTTCACCACAGGTCAATTTTTAAGAAAAATATGCCTGGTTTGAATTTAGAGCTTAATATAACCTCGACTGGGTGTTGTACCAAGGTTAAAGAACCCAGTCTGTCCTACTATTTACCCATAGTTAAGGGAAGAACGTGACTTTTCAAAAGGCATAAGTATGGATTGAAATGCAAGCTACCTCGACCGGGATTTGAACTTAGATCACTAATTCCATTTCCTATGACCATAACTGTAACACTAAGAGTGTCTCTAGTCTTATATGTAAGCAAAAACTCTGAATTCAAAACCAGGGCACATGAGGCTATCAACTTCACCTATGAAAACTTGTTACAGAAACTTCAGCTCTATCACTGATTTAGTGTTTGTAGCCCTACGTTCCACAAAGAATCAAAAGAATCAGTATTGGTCGATACAACAGTCTGGTTGTGATAACCTGAAGCTTTCAATTCAATGACATTTGTCTGCCACTTCAGCTTCTTTAATATTGTTACATTACTTGTGCAACTTTTTAGCTGGACAGTAGGACAATTTAAACCCCATTGATTGAATAAAGTATTTGGTTCCAAGAAGATTACTGACATAATTACAGACACTTGTAGATTGGGATATTAGTCTGAGTATACTAATGTATAATTCCTCCTCTTAGAAATGTAAAAGAAATTATACTAATCTACAAAAAATGATAACTAGTTTAAAGGTATTGAAAATATAGAAGCAAACATGATGACAAGAGTGTAAAATACCATAGAATTATTCAAGAAGGTTTAATAGAATAGAATAAACAACTTTGCATTTGATGCCGTTTTTTTAAAATTTCTGTAAATATTTTCAATGATTCTTTTTTATAATTTTGACCTTTACATTATGTTCTATCTTCCTAATTTTTGCACACGTAATATTCAACATTAGCTTGTTCCAGATTGGACTGAAATGACAATATTGATCTAATTTACTTTTCTTACTCAACCTTTCTCAAGTGAATTTTTATTATTAATTTTTTGTTTAAAAGGTCCATTTTCCTTATTTACCAAGAGAAGTCTGACTAATGCATTGATCACATTTTTGTCAGACATAGTCCCATAAAGAGACTTAGATGGAGTACACGTGCTTGGGTCATTTATAGTTACACTAAGTCAAAAAATACTGACTTGCAAAGAAAAAGCTGAAATGGTTCAAGTCTATAAATGGCCAATGGGAATGGTCAAAAGAAAAAGCTTTGGTTGAATCAGAAGATTTCAACAAGCCCAGCTGTTTTGTATGTTTTCAAGCAGTTAATCCCAAACCTCAAGCTTTGTTTTTGACTTAGAGATGTATTCCAAATAGATTTAAAATTAAACAGTTGAACTGTGTGGCTTGCAGTGGAAGAATAAGGAAGTAAGCTAAAGATGAATAAATGGAACAGTGCTACCATGTCTAAGAGAAAATTCATTCAGTGTTCGAAAAATTTTGAACGGATGAAGAATAATGAAAATTCTATAGAGAATAAATACACTTTTCATATCACTATAATTAGTCTTTAAAGCATTTTTTATAGTTACAAAAATACAGGCTGATCTTAAATAACAATTGATAATCAGATGTATGACAAGATGATGTTGTAGTGGTGTTAAATGGTTCCAGTTATGAAGATTATTTAAAACCCCAATATGGAAATTAACAATAAAATGAAACACATGTTGGTAGTTGTAGCTGAAGAAGGTAACTCTGTCTATAATAAAGTGAGAGTATATAATGAATAACAACAAATATTCAAATAACAAACAACATTTAATAGATAAGCAAAGAATCAATTTTAACATGCAATGCAAACAAATTTTTAGTTCGTTTACATATAGCCTATTGACAAGGAAGTTTAAAGCAATAATTCAATGTTGTTATGAAATAATAAAAAGCAGCCAAGTTATAAGGTTGTGACCCCATGGAGAAAACATCTTTTTCATTTTTTAGAAAAATTTCTTTTCATTACAATCGATTAAGCACCAAAGAACCTGATTTAAAAAAAAAAAATGGTGTGGGGACTTATTTTGGTCGTTTGTTTCAAGGGGGGGGGTTCAATTTGCAATGTCTTGTAAAATGCACCCTGACCAGTGTTTATTGAAAATCCAAAGTCTATTACATTTCCAGGCCTTTGAGAACCCATGGAGAACACTGTCTATTTTTCATTTTTGTTTATAAAAATTTCTTTTGATTATTTTTAGAAATTTTTAGCTCTACAGTAGCAATCTAAAGAAATTGTAATTGTCTGCTGATTGATGGTATGTTTGAGAAATAACATTTAGCAGTAACACAATTTATACACAAGATTTTAACATTTTCTAGAATCTAATACAATCAAACATCAATGATTGTGCAATGCCAACTGGGGGACCAAAGGCAGCCTGATACCTGACTAGCCCCCCCCACCTCTCATAAGCAAAGGGTAGCATGGGTACAGCTATTTCAATCTCTCAATGATTGCTGATCATGTTGAGCCAACAGTTGAGATAAGTAACTCTATACCAGGATAGCTTTGTGACAAGCCCATGGTGAATGCTGTTTCTAATTGACCAACTGCACATACTCATAAACAGACGTGGGATTTTTAATGGACAACAGTTGAGAAGTATTTTAGAAGACATTTACATGACTAATTGAATCTCCCCTTATAAGTACCCCAAAACTATTTTCATCAGATTCTTCAGTGCTTAATTGTAATCAAAAGAAATTTTTCTAAAAATGGAAAAGAAGAGATTTTTTATCATTAGATCAAGTAATTTCTCAATTTGACTTTTAAAGCAAAAAAAATAAATAAATAAATAAAATAAACAGGTTTTTTTTTTTTATTATTGAAGTTGATAATTTTCATTGCATTTTAATAAAAACAGATAAAGCAAATTTGTTAGCTAAACTGAAAAAATTAAAATGACTGAAGTTAGAGAAGCATATATATACCTATATTTTTAAAAGTCATTCTTTAGTATATTTTGAGGAAGCGTTTGATATTTTGGTTAAAATGGGAAAAGGTTAAATATCTTTTCTTAAATGTTGGACCTACTGTATACATAATAGAAAATACAGAGAAGAAAAATATTTGATTTAAAATAAGCAGAAATTATCTTAGCGGAAATCATTCCAAAAATATATGCAGGCAAAATAATATGATGAAAAAATACAAAGTACAATTGATTATGGTAATATTTTGTTCATTCACTTTACATACACATATGATATGAGAAAATTTAATTAATATTTAATCAGACACTGTCAATAAGATTTTAATATTTATGTTTGAATTTGTGCATACATATATATATATATATATATATATATATATATATATATATATATATATATATATACATATATATATATATATAAACTCTGAATTCAAAACCTGAAGAGTGTTATTCAGCAGAATCTTTGGCACATTGGTTCACTATTTTTCTGTTATTAACTTATCCAAGAAATGTAGCTGGCTCTAAACAAACCTTCACCATTATCAACAAATCACTTGTGTAGATAGTCCAACAGTTCTTATCTTTAATCGAATTGTTGTGGTGATAAGCACAAAAATATTAAAATGATTCATTTGTTTGATATTTTACAAACAGGTATGTTCTTAGATGTTACTTTCTTCATTTGTGCAGTCAAATTTTCTGATGGTTAAAATATCTATTGTATAGGATTTTATCAAATAAGTGATTAGATCTGTGTTTTTGTTTTGTTTAGTTTTATGTTGGTCACTTTGTAACACAAAAATGTTTACTGTTTATTTTTTTAGATAATTCAAGCCACTCTTAACCTGGATTCCTATTTATAAAGTCATTATTTTCAAGGGTTTTTTGACTCTTTTAAAAACATACTATATATTTACTGGACTTATTTAAATCAGTAAAATGTAAAATTGGATATCTTATTTACAGAGTGTTCTAAGAATACTTCTTTGGTTATGATCTTTGCCTCAATAAATACGCAACATTGATTTTGCTAAGATAGATTAAATAACTAATAAATTATAAGATATATTAAATAATTTTACATTAAATCAATTATGCCTTATGAAATCTACATGAAATAACTATGTCTTAGATATTTTATTAAGGTTAGTCAAAAGTTTTGCATGATTTTGGTATGTGCCCATTTGCAATGTGTACATCATGTAACTGAAGCAGTTTAAGCCATAGAAATTACCTGTTGGCAGTATCATGGTAGTTTGTGTGCTGACACACAGAGCATTGTTTCATTCCATGTGTGATTATAAGGTGTACAGATGAACATGTAAGGTAGTCTAATTCAGGAATTTATGATTTACAAATTCAAACTGACCCATAATGCCATGGAAGCAACCAAAAAACATTTATGGTGCATCATGAGAAAATGCAGTTGATTAGATGGTTCAAAAAAATTCACACAGATTGTAAAAACTTTGATGATCAGACAAAGTTAGGCAGGCCTAAAACTGGATTCTGCGGCTATGCCCAAAGTTGTTGAGGCAAATCTAGTGAATAGCACTCAGCATGCGGTGAACTTGGCATCTCATGGTCCAGTGTGGTTTGTTACCCTCATGACCTTGGCAAAAGTATTCAGAACTACCAAATTGTACTCCACATGACCAAAATATGGCAAAACTTTTGACTCAGCCTAGTATTAAGTATACATAGTTTGATCAGCGACAATATTAAAAAAAAAAAGAGAATGATCCAATTACGAGTACATGTACACGCAACATTGATAAATCCTGGTAAGTTTACATGGTGTTCCACTGTAGTATATAGGTTCTGAGTTGCCCAGTGGTTAATTTAGCCATTTAACTTTATAGCCAGAAACCTGCAACAATCAATGAGTTTATTGCAACAAATGAAATAGAATGCATTCAAATACCAGTTGAAATTATTTGAGAAATTTGCAATTCCATCAGCAGAATGGTCATCAGTTTGAACACCTGTGATAAGTCAGCAATATTTTTAATTCTGCCTGTTCTCCTAATCAGCAAAAGATGGATTAAGAACAATTATCATTTCAAACACCTGCGTTACCTCAAAATTTTCTGTATTTGGCTTCTTTAACTTTGATTATAAAACTTAAATATACCTGAATAAATATTTTATTTATGATAAATCAAAGTGTGTATATATTTTTCTGCACACCCAATTATATATAATTATGTCATTAATTATTAACAGACCTTATATAACAATGTCTTTCATTGACACAGGTTTTTGATTTTTAGATAAGGGTCAGTTTGTGATTCCTTTTTGTTCTAAACCCAATATCAACCTTATCATTTAAAAAAAAATCATTTATTTGTCCTCGCATCATTTTATTGCAATTTTTATCTCTTATTTTTTTGTTTTTTGTGACAAAAACAGAATAAAACAATTATACTTTCCTTGTTATTGAAATAAAATAACATTTGTGGATCTTTTATGGTTTTATCTTGTTTTTTTCCACGGTGAAAAGCATTTTTGATTTAAATCTTACATCGTCAAGAAATAAAACATTTACTCACCTACAATTCATGTATTGTTTACGGAAAAGAGTCACTGGAAATACTAATGTTTATATTTTGAATTATTTTGGAATTCGCTTTTAATCTCTTCTTATAAATTATTGTTGAAAGCCTGATATATAATTATTCGATGGATTTTATTCTGAAGTTTTTGCAGGAGATTTTTTTGATTCATGAGATTAATATTCACCATATAATTAAGCGCATTTACAAGGATTGAAATTATGGTGAAACCTAAATGCTAGACATATAAAATGAGTGTTTTTTCTGTTGTAAGACATACTGGAGTGTTCCCATACATTACACATATACTAAAGAAAGATAGAGATGTATATGCTTATGTATAAGATATTTAACATACTTGGTTTGGTTTGGTTTGGTTTCTTTGTTTAATGGCATATCAACCTTTGTAGGTTATTTAATGCCAAAGCTATTCTCCTTGAAGAACAGTAGTGGTACTATTTAACCCATAGCTGGAAGGATAACGGGGTTCATACCTTTCCCAAGGGTATTTGCTCGAAAGTGAACATAATAGCGCGACTGGAGTACGAACTCGCTTACTACGATTCCGCAGTCCATTGCTTTAACTATTATGCCACGAGGACACCCCCTTAACATACTTGGGCTTTTATATATGTAATGTATATCTAGCATAAAATGTAATGTATGTTTATTATAAGATATACTATATGTCTATGATAAAATATTATTTTTATATATATATATATATATATATATATATATATATATATATATATTGTGTATCTATGATAGAATATAATTTATACCTATGATAAAAATACTATACACATCGACAATAAAATATGCATAAAAAACTATATGGTATATCCTTGATAAAATATACTGTATATCTATAATAAAGTATCTGGCTACAAGGATTAAACTTCTAAGTTTATGAAAGACAACAAAAGGGAAATTCAGAGAGCAAGTTTTGTCCAATAAAACTCTCTTTTTTTTGGCGCCAGACAGTCAAATAGTCTATTATTTCAAAGCATAAACTGTCTGTTACTGTTTGAAGTAAAAAAGAAGCAAACATAAATATTCTATTAAACTGTTTTCTTTCTTTAGTTTTAAAAAATTTTTTTAATTTCTTTTTTTTCAAATTTTAATTTTTTTTCTTTTTTGCAAATTATGTTAAATTAGTAATCATAGTAGTAGGAAATGGAAACCATTATCAAACAGGTTTTTGTAACATCTTAATCGTGAATAAACACATATACAAGTGTACTCACACGTACACACACACACTAAGTATTGGGCCTGTATGGTAACATTCAATTTCAAAAGAATTTATCTATTTTTGATGAAAAACAGAGCTAAATCTGATTTTATTTTACTTATTTATAACATTTATGTATTTTATAATATTTACCTCTTTACTTCTTTTGTCTAGTCCTATGTTTTATAGTGTTCTGTGAAAAATAAAGAAATCTCAACCTACCTGGTAACAAACAAAAGTAAAAAAAAAAAAAAAGTACTGTTAGTAGCAAAAATGATTATTCTGTCAACTAAAATAAATATTCCTGCTTTTCCATGTGAAAAAAAAGGAAAAAGACAGAATCTGACAAAAGATGTTGTCAATCACCATCTATCTACTATAATAACCAGGGCAAAATAGAAGATTCCTTGTACTAATTCATTTAATAAGTTTTTAGGATCTTTAAATAGTCACATATGATAAATTTTGGTAGCCAAGTTATAATAAAACTGAGTTCCTGTATTTATACAAGATCATAACATCTCCTCATCAAATAGCAAGCCTTTGAAATCAGTAAACCAGTTCATATACCTCTTTAGCGTTTCGGGGAATTGTTAATTTCCCTAACACTATATATTTTAGGCAACACAAATGAATAACAAAACTTCTTTTAACAACACAACAAAGTAAGGTTTATTAGTAGCAGGCGTGAAGGAGTGAGAGTGAGAAAGTGTCTCTTTTGCATCGCTGGTCTGTATGCTGGTCCTTGGTTCGTAGGAAGCGTGTTTAAAGCTAGCAGTGAGCGAAGTGTTCCAAGTGGAATCAGTGCAGAGAGATATGTTTCTTCTGCTAGCTCTAGACTCTGACGTTGTCCGTTCTACAGAAAAGGGACCAGAAAAATAGTTCCTGAGAGGGAGAAGGAATTAATGCGCTCTGCCAGTTGATTGGTCAGTGAGTGACCGATTCTCTTAACAGGGGCATTGATTCGCGAAAGGAAATAGATCTGTGGCTGCTACACCTCCAAATTCTGACTGGATTTTAAGAATCTAAATGCCTCAACTATTAAATCTTAAAAGGCTTGGAATAACATTTAAATTTTGAATGTTTCTGATTTACTTATTTATCAAGAAAGATCTTTATGTCATCATCATCACCATCATCAGGGTACGTTGAGAGTATTGAAGTCTCTTGTCTCTTTCTCACCTTCCATTTGAACTTTTATGAGTATATTCTTACTTTTCCAGCAGTGCCTGCCATGTCTTCTTCATCTTACTCAGACGGTTTGTGAGATGGGAGGTAAGTGGCCATACAGATGTTATTTTTTTAGATTTTGCTTCCAGCATTTGCTTAAAAGAGCACACAGCGTCTTTGTGTAGATCCTGTCAAGTTTTTTCCCCTAGCATTTTGTAAGAGTGAAAGTGCTTTAGTCATGCAGTAGTACCAACCCTGCTACAGCTTCGAAGGATTGCTATTTTATTATATTAAATCAAATTTGCATATTGTCATTAACATGTCAGTAGCTGTTTATGCTTTGCATATGCATATATTGGTGGTTGGTTTGGTTGATTGTTTGGGTTTTATGGTATATCAACCTTTTTAGGTTATTCAATGCCTCATCCATTTTTATACAAATAAACAGTTCTATTTCAAACAATTCAGTTTAGCATAAATACACAGTTTAATTGTCAAAAACATTTCTATTTCAAGCTATTCAGTTTAGTTAAACAGTTCTTAATAAAACAATTCACTTTAGTATAAGTATAGTTTTGGTTTACACATAGTTAAATGCCAAAATAATTCAGTTTAGCATAAGTACAGTTCAATTTCAAGCAATTCAGTTTTGCATAAGTATGCTGTTTATGCGTCAAAACAGTTCAATTTCAAGCAATTCAGTTTTGCATAAGTACACAGTTTAGTACTATTTGAACCATAGATAGGACCCAATCAGGTGCCACCATTCTGAGCCAGAGTGGACCTGGGAGTGATGACATTGAAGAGGGGCTCTACATTCCCAAAAACTCCAGTGTCACTGGAACCTCAACATCAGATTCTTTAGTGTCATATTCAGGACATGCATTAGTTGGTGTATACTACAGCTTCAGCTGAATGGGCAATGCATATGTTGACTTCTCTCTCAGAAGATGAGATATTGCTACTGAGGTATATGAACTGATTTCCTGATTTCAAAGGCTTGCCATTTAATGAGAAGATGGCATCATCTTGTTTAGAATATATGAACTCTGTTTTATCAGAGTTCAAAGAAGTCAATGCTTTTTGCGGCTTGCTCCAGGCTATGGAGAAAAAATTTGGCTTGAGGAGGTATATTTGTAAGAAGTGCAAGGATATTCATGTAGTTTGCATCACTATGGAATATTGTTTGCTTCTTGCTTTTTTACAAGGTGTGGAAGTAAAATATGGAAAAGGGAGGATGGAATTTATGCCTTTACTACAGGGATTGGAAGCAAAATATTGGATAATTTTTAAACGCTTTTTTTTAGTCTGATTAGTCCAATTTAAAAAAAAAACATGATAAATCTAAATTTCCATGATTGGCTCTATTATTCAAGCACTTTTTTAATAAAATGCAGCCCAATATGAGTGAGCAAGGAAAGAAATAACAAAAAATCTATGATTTGCTTAACACCAAAACCAAGCTAAAGTTTCTTTGTTTACCATATGCAAAGAAAAGAAAAATTTTTTACAGAAAAGGAAGAGTGGAGGATTGAACAAAAAATGAAAAGAAAGCTTTTTAACTGTTCTTGCTATGGTGATTAAGAAAGACCCCAAAATATCAATGAGAAAGTATGCTAATGGATTGAAAGTCCCGGAGAAAACTGTGAGAATAGCAATTAAACAAGATTTAAGCCCAGACCTTAAACCCCTTGATTATGCTATATGGTGCGTTTTCTTAAACAAAACAAAACAAATGCAACCTCTCAACCAAATATTGGTTCACTTTAGACTGCTATTAAGGAAGAATAGAATAAGATATCTGAAGAATTTATTTTGAAGGTATGCAAATTGTTTCAAAGGTGTGTTGATACAATAATTGAAAAAGATGGTGACTATATTAAGTAAATTTATTGTTTTGTGTTTATCTTATTGTGTTATTTATTTCTTAAAATTAAAATTAATCTTGTTTTATAATAGTGATTTATTATTATACTACAATATTCCTAATTTTGCCTCTGCACCCTGTAGTGTGAGCTTTTTTTTTGCATTAGATCTATGATATTTGTTGTTGGTAAAATGACAGAGAAATCTACAAACAAGAGTGTTGCCTTGAGATTTTTTGCATCTATTCCTTCAATGATTTGTCTGAATCTGAGATGTTGTGGATTAATTTTTCAAGAAAACATTTTGATATTTTCTTAGAACCTTCTCCACCTCAGGTTGGATATGACAGAGAAGTAGGGTAGTTATAGAAGCAAGAGTCATCCCTTCGTAGTTTTTAGTGTTTATGAGGTCAGCTTTCTTGAAGAAAGAGAGGACACAGCCTTTTTTCTATTTCTCTGTTGTGTTTACTTTTTGCCCACTGTTGCATAGTCAAGGAAGTATATTGTCAAATGCACATCTAAATTAATTCCCTCTTTATGAATTTCACAAAAACTTATCCCCAACATTCAATAATTTTAATATAAAATATTCAGTTATCATTTATTCCTGACTATAATTCATTTCTCACATAACAAAAATAATTTTCATTGTGAGCAAATATTTTTTGAGGGAATTCAATTGTATTTCTGTTGACATTGTTGGTTTGGAAAGGAGACAGTAACACACTGTCTTTCAGTATCCCCTCCCTCTCATTTCTCTGGAAGTTACATAAATTCCAAGCTATTGGTAATTGCCATTCATGTTTATCAAAGTTACTGCTACCAAAGACCAAAGGAAAAATATATAATCCTCAAAATCATTCAACTATTGAGGCTATATTGTAAGCACTAACAAAAAGTTAGGATCAGGTATGACATGAGTAGATCCTTTCAGATTATAAATAGAGAATTTGAGAGGGATTTTTTAATTTAAATAAAGCTTCCAGAAATTGTCTGACCATTGTATGTGCAGGACTATGTGCATATGTAAGTTTCATTTGAAAGAAGTAAATACCTGTATGCTGTACATAGTTTCATCCATAAATAAGATCTCTAGAAAATTTTATAAAAAGTTTATTTCCTTCTCAAGCAAAGATATTTGGATTTTATGATTTCTAGAGAACATTATGCACTGAAAAAAGATATTATTATATATTATTCATAACAAAACTCAAGGACTTTGACATTCTGTAACCAAAAATAAAATTGCATGAACATATATAAAGAGTGCTCTAATTTTTAGTATGAGAGTTTTAATACTGTAAAGTTTAGTAATAAATAATACCTAATAATATTTGTTTTGGTTATATAATGTTTCATTAGAAATATCACAATCATTGTTTGGTTTGGCTTTATGGCATATCAACCATTGTAGGCTATTTAATGCCAAATCCATTTTTATACATATAAACAGTTCTATTTCAAACAATTCAGTTTTGCATAAGTATACAGTTTAAAGGTTAAAACAATTCTATTTCAAACAATTCAGTTTAGTATAAGTATAGTTTTTGTTTACAAACAGTTAAATTTCATGTCAAAACAGTTCTATTTCAAACATTTCAGTTTAGCATAAGCACACAGTTTAGTTCTATTTGACCCATTGATAGGACTCTATCAGGTGCTACCACACAGGGCCAGAGTTGACCAGGGAACAATGGCAAAAAAAGAGTACTCTGCATTCCCCAAAGTTCCAGAGTTACTGGAGCCTCACCATCAGACTGTTTAGTGTTATATCTAAGTTGAGGGAGTCTTACCCCTCTGCAGAGATGCAGTTGGTGTATTCTACAGCTCTTGCTGACTGGGCCATTAAAATCCTGGTATCTTTAGCATAGAAAAAATTAACTTATAATAAAAGTTGTAGTAGATGTACTTATTTATAAGCAGTACTGTATATCTAACATATTTATCAGAGACAGCAAATGCAGAAGGGGAAGTCCCTGTGGCATAATGGCTAAAATGCTGGACTGGAACATCATAGTAAGCAAGTTTGTACACCAGTTGCACTGTTATGATCATTGTTGATTGAAGAACCTGATTTTTTTGTTTGTTTGGGTTTTATGGCATATCATCCATTGTAGGTTATTTAATGTCAAATCCATTTTCATACAAATGAACAGTTCTATTTCAAACAATTCACTTTAGCATAAGTACACAGTTTAATTGTCAAAAACATTTCTATTTCAAGCTTTTCAGTTTAGTCAAACAGTTCTAATTCAAACAATTCAGTTTAGTATAAGTATAGTTTTGTTTACACTCAGTTAAATGTCAAAACAGTTCTATTTCAAACAATCCAGTTTAGCATAAGTATGCAGTCTAGTTCTATTTGACCCATAGATAGGACCCTATCAGGTGCTATTACTCTAGGCTAGAGTGGCCCTGGGAGCAGTGGCAATGAAGAAGTACTCCACATTCCCCAAAGCTCCAGCTTTACTGGAACCTCACCATCAGATTTTTTAGTGTTATATCCTGGACACTCATAGAGGAGGTCTTACCCCTCTGCAGAGGTGCAGTCAGAGGATTCTATAGCCCCAGCAAACTGGGCAATAAATACCCTCGAGAATGGTATGAACTTCCTTATTCCCCCCAACAACGAGTTCAATAGTGTCCCTTCTGTTCTTCTACAATGATAGTTTTGGCATTAGATAACCCAGAAAGGTTGATATGTCATTAAACAAAGAAATGAAACCAAACCATATGCATGAACATGTCTGTATAGTATAGTAATCACTCTCATGAAGGAATAAACAGATACTGAATTAAATCTTTTCTTTTAAAAAGTCTTAATCATTAAACTTTATGAGTTTTTTATTGTTTCTTTAAGGATATTTTCTATTTGTTTTTCTTCTTTTGGCAAAATACACAAGGAAAAGGCACATTAGTTTTAAATAGCAGTTGTCTTTTGCTTGTTCCATATTCAAAGACCATTCAAATTTCTTTTTTGTCTGGTGAAACCATAAAAATTTCTTTAATTTACATTATGCCAATATTTTCAAATGACCAAAAAATTACCCATCGTTTATAAAACTGTTATTCAAGGTATGACAGATATTTTGACAGCATTATCATTAAGTATTTTGAACAATCCAAAGAAAAGAACTGTTTAAAAAGAAAATAAAACTAAAAGTGAATTACAATAAAAGAAGTTGGGTTTTATGAAACCATTGAGAAACATAACATATTAGAACACCCACTTATTTTTATTACTTTTTATTTTTCTGGTGGAGAATCCTCATGGCATTGTGGCTGACATGCTTGACTGCAATATCATAGTAATCAGGTTTGAAGTCATGTGGAAACACTGTACTCAAATATAATTGTTGAAATAATTGTATCACGGGCTAGCCTCATTTAAGAATCCATTCTTTTATGTTGTGTCGACTATATTTCCCATTTTTGATGAATAAGTTCATTTTGGATATAACTTACAAATGTGTGAGATATAAATTTGATGAGAAATTTCACCAGTCTACAGTTCCCAACATGTCTACAAGATTATTTCGTTGGTAAATTATATAAGACTTGATGGGTACAAGATTAAAAGACACCACGCTAGACATCTTTGATAACTATCAATAGTCTTGATCATGTGTTCAAGTTTTTAATTTACTTACCATGAAAATCTTTTAGGTTTACTTTCTTTGTTTAATAGCATAGCAACTCCTTATAGATTATTCAATACCAAAATTTGATTAATTCATAAATGTTTGATTGCAATCAAAACTATATTTTCTAATAATTTTTTGTTGCACATTTTTATCTATCAATAATAATCATATGTTTGTTCACAATTATATAGTTTCAAGTATTCCAATCTAATACTAATACTTTATATACTATTATACAGTTTCAAACCACTATTCCTATTCAATAACAGCAATCATTTATTTGCTTACAGTTATATGGTTGCTAGTATTCTAATCCTAAACTGATTATTTTCAAATCAATCAATTTGATCCATAGATGAGACCTTAACAGTTACTACTATTTTCGGTCAGAGTTGACCTGGGAGTAATGACAATGAATAGGTTCTTTACTCTCCCCAGAGCTCCAGAACTGGATCCTCACCACCGGATACAGTTTAGCATTATACCCAGAATACTTTACTCTTCAGCAGATAATGTAATCAGTGTATTATAAGACCTGCCAACAAAGTGGAAAATCTTCTTAAAAGCAATCTTCACTGATTGGGTTGTCTACAACTATTAATAGTTTAAATACAAATTGTCAGAAGAATGGCTGAATATTTTTGAAACACTGTGTATATATGCATAACAAAATAAATTGTTTTTGATTTGAGAAAAATTATTATGAATCGTAATTGTTTGTTATGCTTCTTTGAATTTCTCCCTTTTTTACAATCTTTTCACGTCAACCTTAAAAAATAATCTTTGCACAGAACATATACATCATTAATACAATATCTATATATACTGCTTCCACATAGTTGAAGAGAAAATGTTTACCATTTTCATTATTGATATTGACCGAGTGCAATGCAAAGCTATGAATTGGGCACAGCCGGTGAGGATTAAACTCATTACAGCAGTAATGAACTGTGAGAATTGTTAGATGAACAACTACCAGGGAGAATTCAAAAGCAACAGGGAAAACTATCATTTATGCTACTGGCTTTCTTTACCAATAATACTGTGCATTATGTACTCATGGCTATCAAATTTGTATGGATTTTACTGAGATTTCATCGCTGCCATTTTTTTTTTCAATTCTAAATCTAAAAAGAAAAAATGTGAACAATCTGAAATATATTTGTTAAAAATTTTTCTCATTTTTTCATTGATGTACACATGCACAGAATAATTCATCGGATGAGATGAATTAAATCAGTTATTGTCTTTGTCAGAAACTATTCTCATAGATAGTGTGCATTTACTTTTAAGGAACAGTTTTGAAATATTTAAAACATGCAAAGTATGTCTTGAAAGTCTTTAAATGAATTTTAAATCTTACTATTCTTGGAATAAACAGCAAAATAAAAGCAATGATTTACTTTACATAATTTTACTAACTCATCTCTCACATTCAAATTTACCACTTTTTACCTGAGGGACACCATAGAAATGCACTCTAACAGAGAGGGTCTTTTTAGTAAATATGCATAAATAATGTTGGGAAATATTTCCCAGGGAATAAAAGAAAGATATATATGTAAATATTAGTGAATAAATAAAAGATGGCTGCTTTTTTATTTGCATTGCAGAAGATGGTTTGAGTAACGATAAAATTGATAATATGAAATTGAAAAAATGAATTTAAATCTACAGCATAGCAAATTTTCTCATTTTACATTTTTATTGATTTTTTTAATAAGACTAAAGAAACAATATACCAACTGTGTTGAATTTGGGGATGAATATGTAGTATAGTTATTTACTAAGCTTAGATTAGTTGTTGCACAAAGTCAGAAGTGTAGGGCACATAGTGAGAATCAAACTCATTAACAATTTTATATCACATCTCTGTTGAGTCTTTGTGAATTTGTACTGACCCTAATATTATATAAGGGAAACTTAACTCATAAAATCTTCTATTTGTTTTCTTGAAAACTACAACAGATATAGTAAACACAGGAGACATTTTAGGACACTGGGTACATGTTTGACCCTAGCAGAAATCCTCTCCTTTAAGTGTCCTAGGGATGGCATTATACTACATTCGATGGTGAGCCTCCAGCCCTGAAGCTTTAGGGAATGTGTGGTGCTCTCCAGATTCACTGTGACCTGGTGTGGTAGTACCTGCTTGGGTCCCATCTATGGGTCAAATAGAAATATTTCATTTTCTATACTTGAAACCATTTAACTGGATGCAAACAAATATATATTAAATTGAATGATCAGTATTACATAGCAATACATTGTACTGTTTTTACTATGTGCAAACAAATGAACTCTGGCTTGTTAAAAATGATGTTACCTAAAAACTGTTTTTTACAAGTCATATATATCTAATGTATATTGGTATAAACAGGATTTGGTATTAAATAACCCACAAAGGTAGATATGTCATTAAACACTACCAACGAACTATCCTTAAGATGGAAACAATATGCAAGGCCAAAATGACCAAACAAGAGAGGCAGGGGTGCTGGATATAATTCAAATTTAGAGGTAAAAAATACTCTATCCCCTTATTATTATTATTATTATACTCTTTGTGAGTTTTTCACACCAGTGTTAGCTAGTGGTCTTTTACTGGATTATAAGTTACAGCAAGTTTCCTGAGGTCTACAGAAATCTTTTCAGTATCCTGGCTGATCCCTAAAATGTATTATGAATTTTATTTTACTCTTTTGAGAGTTTTTTCACACCAGTTTAAGCTGATGGTTTTCCACTGGAGTATGAGTGACAACAAGTCTCCAGGACTCTTCTACGTATTCAACAATGCTATAGTTTGGATGATCTCCACTTGTCATTTTATTTCCACATCCTTTGGTGACTGTACCAAGTGCACCAATTACTATTGACATCCCCGTCACTTTCCTGTTCCATAGATTTTCAGTTCTCTAGCAAGGTCTAGGTACTCGTTTCTCTTTCTTTCAGTTCTACCCTGTGGTCAGCCGGAATGGCAAAGTCCCTATTTGGCTGGTTCTCTTCTTTTTTTTTTTGTTGGCTATCGCAAGGTCTGGTCGTCTGGTTGAGATTAGGTGATCCATTTGTATCTTATTATCCTAGAGAATTTTGTGTATCTCATTTTCAAGGAAAGATTCTGGTTTATGCATATATCATTTGTTTGCTCGGTCAAAAATCAATTTTTTGCACAATTCCCAGTAGATTACCTTCCCCATCGAGTTTTGTTGAGTTTTATACTTTTTTTGTGCTAACTTACTGCATTTGCTTATTATGTGATTGTTTCGTCTATCACCACATCATCGACATCTGCTATCTTATTGCACCTTGCTTTGACATAGTCCTTTTGGCATTGTTTTGTACTACAGTCAGAAGAGATTCAGTTTCTCACTTAAGGTTTCCCTTTCTTAGCCGGGTCCAATTTTTTTTGCATGAGATTTTACTTGTTTGTCACTTAAAATGTCCATACATTGTTTTCTGGTTATTTTTTTTTTTCTGTTAATGCTTGCATTGTCTGTATGTATTGTTTCTGGTTGTTGTAATCAGTCTTTCTCTGTTCTTTTCTATGTTCTCTTCTAGTTGTTGTATTGATGCATCAATGCTATCTTGAATGCTGACAAATCCTCTTCCTCCTTTTCTTGACACATACAATTTGTCTCTGTCATCTCTGGGATGTAAGGCCTTATGCATTGTATTATTATTATTATTATTATTATTATTATTATCCTCATCATCTCTTTATACAAGTTTTAACTAATTGTTTTTCCCTGAAGTCTGAGTGTCAACAAGTCTCTGCAGGTCTCCAGGACTCTTCAAAGTATTCTAGCTGATCTTAGCAGTGCTGTGGTCTGGATGATCTTCATTCTTCTTTTGATCTCCAGTTCCTCCAGTCTCTTTTCTCCAGGCTTTTGGGAACCATTCCAAAGGTACCAACCACAACTGCTATCACCTTTATGTTCCGCAGCTTTTTCAAGTGTTTGGCAAGAACTAAGTATTTATAAATCTTATCACTTTCTTTTATTTTCCCTCTCCAGCAAAATCCACAAAATTACAAATTATTATTTTTTACTCTTTTTACATTTCTTGTTGGATAGAGCAAATCTTCATTGAGCACACACTATTTTTCTACAGTCATCACTATTGACTATGCATTTACACCAGCAATAATCAAGAGCCTGCATGCTATGCTCATAAAATCTGCACCAGTGGAAGTCACACACTTTTTTTACAGCATTGCTCATAGATTTTTGAGATATACATAAATATTTTTATCATGTTGTGTGTGAGAGATTTAATTATCTGCTATATCACCACTATTACTATGGAATTCAAAATCAACTCTTGCCAAGTATGAGAGCAATTTCAGAGACATTTCATTTTTCTATTTTTCAGGCATCATTTGAGTATCTTAAGAAGAGCTGTCAAAATTAAGTGATCAAAATAAATAAAATTAACAAAGAACCTTATTCATGTTGATATCAATATAAAACTAGTAATTATTTTGAATAAACATCAATTCATAAACATAAATTCTCTTTGTTTCTTTAAAAGATACCCTGACTAGTCTTTAAGATAATTTTTTCTAATATCTTTCTTGGAAAGACTCATCTTAATAATACTAATTTTAATCTCTTTCTCCCTGAATTTCTGAGTTGAGAAAGTATCATTATTATACACTGAATCAATTCAGACCAGTGCTTTCATTATGCTTGGTATTATACAGTCACAGTGTTTCTGCCATTTTAACTTCCTGCCTTCTTCAAAACTGTCCATCAACAGGGAATTTCTAAATGCTTTATTCAGTCTATTGATTGTTCTTATTTTACTGTCCATATCTAACATTAGTTAATTCAGCCTTGAAATGCCATTTATTTGTCACTTTCACTGAACCAGAGTATATAACTTCTCATGTTGAACCCAAGGATTGAACATACCACTACCAAGTAACAAGATACACTTTAACCAATGCTTATATTCACTAGACCATTTTCCCATAGGGCACTTTAGTGGCAGTTACTTGAAGCCTTAAACTTAATATCATTATATCTACCCCTTCAATGGAAACAAAATCTCTCCCTCTCTGTCTCTATATATATATATATATATATATAAAATTCTATTCATAATAGTATTTCTAAGTCTCAGGCCAAGAAAGGATTAACTCATATGAATGAGAATAATCTATCCTGTACATTGAATAAAGAGCTCTGTTTGTAATTCCCAGAAGGTTACCAACCATATTGGACCCTGAAAAAGGCCAGAGGGCACAATAGCTGAAAAGTTGTGACTTTAATCTCTTTATTTAAGTTGCTGATAACTGGATAAACTTCTAGTTACCATATTTTCATATTTGAGTTTCTAAAGCCTTTCATTGGTCAATTTTCTAAAAAGTATTGCTATATCCTTTCATTCTTTCCTATGGTTAGATAAATATTATTGCTTAATTTATTAATATTTGCTTTTGTTTACTTCTTCATAATAATAACTATAGCATATTATCATATACTCTATTAGGGAATACAAACAAACAAAGTACTATTTCATAATAAGCATTTTAGTAATAAATAGTTTTAAAAAATTATTGCAGTCTCTCTATAAAGTGCACTCTAAACTGCATAGGAGAAGTATGATCAGAAAGAAATCTTGATTTCATTATCCATATATTACAAAAACTCTCCTAATTGCTTTATACCGGCCAATTGGCCTAGTTGATAGAGTGTTCACCAATAGCCCAGTAAACTAGGGTTCAGTTCCAGTTCAAGTCATACCAAAGATTCAAAAAATGGTTCTTGATACCACCTTGCTTAACATTCAGCATTATAAGGTATGGTTCAAGGGTAAAGTGGAGCAATCCAAGGAAAGGAATAGCATCCTCCTCTACTCCTTGGTGTAGTAGCTAATGAAAAAGGAGCCTTCAGGTGGGCCTCAACTATAGTCGCCAACTTTACTTTACTTTATATATATACCTTCACAGACACACACTCACACTCTCAAAAATCATCCAAAAGATAAGGGGAATTTTGCAATATAACAACTCACATTTTACTCAGGAAAAAAATGTTTGCTTTATTTTTCTATATAATCTCCATACTTTAAAACACACTTTTCCTATTGAAAAACAAACTTTTGTATTTCTCCAAAAGAGAAATCTTTGAAATGAGTTTCTAGCCATTTGATAACATTAATCTTTACTTCACTATCACTTGAAAACTTGGAACTATGCAGAAATTCTTTGAGAGGGCCAAATAAATGAAAATTAGAGGGAGCCAAATGTAGTAACCGACCTGACATTTAGTTCCACAAACCCTGTTACAACTAACCAAAGAAAAGGTAAGGTTATTATCCACAATTTTATTCCCAATCATTCAAATTTCCCAATCATTCAAAAATAACCCCCATTGTAACTCTTCTATCAGCCAAAATGAGTGCATTAACTGAATCCACCATTGCAGATGTGCTCACCTTTGTGGGCCTGACTTCATTTTGAAAACTATTTTAACATTCTTTAAACAATTTAGCTCATTTGTTAAGATTTTTAGGATTAAAACACATTGCACATTCTTCTGTAAATTTTACATAGTTTGCACAGCTCAGTAACCTAAAACTTTACAACAGAACTCTGTTAATACCTGGATCACTCTGATTAGCTGCCATTTTGAATAGCCTCTCAACAAATATTTTTGTGGGATTAAAATGATTTTGCTATAAATTATTTCCAAACAATGTAGAGTAGGCATTCTATAAAAGAAATTTATTTATTTGTTTTTTAAATTCCCCTTATTTATTAAGGACCTTTATGTATAATGAATTAAGTCATAAATAATTACTGGTTTTTAAAAGCAAGTTGTAACTATGTATTTCAAAGTCCAATATTTTCAGCAGTAATGGAAATTATTTGATTAAAGGGTACCTTCATTGGTCATTCTTTTTTCAGTAGTGCACATCATTATTCAATCTCATGGCTCTAAAATAGATAAACTAAAAGAGCATATGCCATATATAATTTTTTGATTATAGTAAATTTCTGCTATTATTTTTAGTGGAACATAATACAATAAAAAAACGATATTAGCAATAATTTATTACCAAACTCTACGGGATTGCATCAACAAAATACCATTGCATAAATATATATAAGTGGTGTACTAATTCTTTAACAGCTATATATTTATATTTTTGGGTAAAAGTTTCAATGCTGTTGAGTTTGGTAATAAATAATACCTAATAATATTTGTTTTGACTGTATAATGTTCTATTAGAAATAATAAAACCCTAGTATGTTTGGTATAGAAAAAATAACTCTTTATAAAAATTATTTAGTAATATTTTATATACATGTCATCATCATGTTGTGCCATGAGCACGGATTTCTCTGACTCTTCCTCTCCATTCATCTCAATCATCTATCGCATTCAGCAGGTCCTCTAGACTACATGCTGTGTCTGTACAAAGCTGTTGTAGAAAGGTTCTAACTGGATGTTCAACAGCTGCTCTTGAAGGAGTCCATAGGAGAACGTCGCTTATGAGCTTGCCTTTACTTCTCTAACAGCGTCCGTGTTCATCCGATTTGAATGGTTTTAGAGATGGGAGGAAGGTGATCATATAGCTGCTGTTTTGTGGGATGTTGCTTCTCAGATTTGTTCAATATGGCTTTAGCATTCTTGCACAATTGCTGTCAATCTTTTTCTCTATGCACTTAGTCAGCGTCTGCGTGGTGCATCCATATAGTAGAATGAAAACAACTGCTGCTTATGTATGTAAACATAATCAAGTAAAAATAACACATTACGGAAGTTTTTTTCTTTTTAACAATAAACTTAAAATCTCTGACATAAAAAAATCTCCCGTCCAATTTGCAATTGAATGATATTTTTGTTGAGTCAGCATTTGCATGGTCATTTTTTAGTCATTCAAATTTTTAATAGACCAAAGATAACAATAAGATGATTATTAGAATGCTTCTCTCTGTATTAAACAGAAGCATAAATATCTTCATAGATTACTGTTATGATAAAAACCTAAAATTTTCACAGATCATTAAAATTAGGCTTTTAATATTTGATTAATTCTTTCTACTTGAACACTGATTTTATCATTCTTTCTTCTCATTTTAACCATTTCTTTCATAATAAACATTTGAAAATCTGTTTTTGATTATAAGGAAAAAATATAAATGTATTTATATTTCTTAGTTTTATGGTTCCAAAATTAATATCATAAGTAAAAACAACATTTAATACTGTAGACAAAATGACACGACATAAAAGGTAGAAATAAGAAGTAACATTTCTTGTATAAATTTAATGCTTACTCAGCAATTGATAAACCTGCTGGATTTCTTTTGTAACAGCATTCCATGATGATACTAATGCTTTTACATGAAGGAGTAAAGGAATCTAATTAGCATTATTTCATAGTTACCTCCATTATATCAACTATCTGGATGATTAAAAAAATTACCTTCAGTATAAATATAGACTCCACAAAATTATCATTCAATCACAAATTGGAGTGGAAATAGCTATATTTTCAGAGACAATTTTAAAGTATTGCTCTAATAAAAAAAATCATAGTAGTTTATTTATGGTTACATGCATTTAGACATAATAATAATTTTACTAATTCATAGATGTACCTTTGTGTTTATCTGAAAATAAATATCACAATTTCTTTTACAGCTATGGTTCCACCAGTTACTGTTATTTGTTGAGAAATTGAAAAATTGTGAGAAATACTTTGAAGAAAACCTAAAATCCAAACAAGAAAAATATTTCCAAAGTCATGATAAGTATTTAAATAAATACTACAGGATGACATAATCAACAACAAAAAGAAAACTTACCGAATTGTGGATTTTGCTGTTCCAGCTGACCACAGAGTAAAAATGAAAGAAGGCAAAAAGAAGGATAAGTACCTCACTAGGGAATTCAAAAATCTGTGAAACATGAAAGTAATGGTGTCGTTGGTGCTTGTGATGCAGCCAACAAAGGTTTGGTAAAAGGACTAGAGGAGACAATCCAAACTATAGCATTGCTGAGATCAGCTAGAATACTGAGAAGAGTCCTGGAGGCTTTTTGTCACTCAAACTTGAGTCAAAGACTATTGGTTAATGTTGATGTGGGTAACTCATAAGGAGTAAAATTATAATAATCATAATTAATGCCATAAGAACTAATTATATTTGATATTGATCATTAGTTTGCACACAATTAAACCATTTCAAGTATTGCTATCGAATAATTATTTGTTTAAACACTGTTAAATGATTTCATGTATTATTATTTAACATTAGTTATTATATTTATCAAGTATTTCTATCTAATGCAAAACAACTTGTACACAGCTGTATGATTTCAGATAACTAATTCCATTGGTCTAATGAGTAGAGTGTTTGCCAATGGTCTGGGAGACCAGAGTTCAATTGCAGGTTGAGTCATACCATAAACTCAAAAAATGGTACTTGATGCCACCCTGCTAAGCACTCAGCACAATAAGGTGAGGATCAAGAGTAAAGTGGAGCAATCCTGGGAATGGATTAGCAATCTCCCCTACACCTCGGTGCTGTAGCTACTGAAAAGAGATCCTTCGGATCACCCTTGACTAAGGTCGCCAACTTTACTTACTTAATTATAATCCCAAGTGAATGATTGCATAGTTCTATTTTACCCATAGATGGGACCTTAACAGGTGCTATTACTTTGGGTTCAAGTGGATATGAAAGTAATGGTAATGAAGGGCAACTCCATATTCCCCAAACTCCAAGAGTGGAGCCTCACCAACAAATGCAGTTTAATGTCATACCCAGGATACTAAACAATTTCAAGAATAATAATTCTATTTAACATTTTTCCTTGGTTTGCATTTAGTTAAATGATTGTAATTATTACTAACACTAACGATTCTATTTGATATTAATCATTGTTTGCACACAGTTAAATTGTTTTAAGTGTTGCAATCTAATACTTATAATTCTATTTAACAGTAATCATTTGTTTGCATACAATTAAATGGTATCAAGTACTGCTATCTCAGTGCAATTAAACACACAGCCACCACCTTCTAGCACTTTTAAGATAAAATAGGATTGAGTACCAGGTCATTGACCTAATGATTAGTGTGTTCACCGATGGTCTGGGAGACTAGGGTTCAATCTCAGGTTGAGTCATACCAAAAAATAGTACTTGATGCCGCCTTGCTTAACACCTAGCATTATAAGGTAAGGATCAAAGGTAAAGTGGAGCAATCCTGGGAATGGAGTAGCACCCTTCCTTACACCTTGGTGTAATAGCTTTTGAAAAGAGGGCCTTCGGGTTACCCTCAACTGCAGTTGCTAACTTTTACTTGTCAATGGAGCAATTTGAAGAATATGGTTATGACAATCACATAGGTGCTAGGGTTTGATATGAACTGTTGATTGATCAAATCGAGCCTCTCTGGCCATCCATCTATCCCAATATAGACCAAAATGAAGTGTAGTAAGTCAATTGACCACTTCTCTTACCAGATCAAGGACTGCTTAGTCACCAGGATCCCATCTTCAAGCATTATAAGTTGCCATCCACAGCCAGTTGGTAGCCTCATTGCAAGGCAGGGGATTTACTCCTTGGCAGAGGTACAGTTGGCATATTCAGCAGCTCCTGACTGGGTAGGTTGATAGAGATGGAACAGGTAATCACGTAAGTGATTACAGCTAACTAGTACAAAAGGAATACCATAGTCATTAGGTGAGGAAGGTGATCCGCAGGAAATTGTACTAGAAACTGAAAGTTCACCATATTAACAAATGATATATGCACAAACCAGAAGCTTTCTTTGAAAAGGGAACCTAACATTCTCTGACACCAATAGATACAAATGGATAATCCCATCCAGGCCAGAATTAACAAGAAGAAAAGAACTTGTCATCTAGTGGATTTTGCTGTGTCAGTCTACCACAGAGTGAAAGTAAAAGAAAGAAAAAAAGATGGAAAATTACCTGGGTCTTACTAAAGACCTGAAAAAAATGTAGAACAAGGTGGCAGTAATACCAACTGTTATTTGACTACCTGGTAAAAAACGTGAGGAACTGGAGATTAGAAAAAAGAACTGAAACGATCCAGATCTCAACATTTCTAAAATTGGCTAGGATACTTAGAAGAGTACTGAAGACCTGTGGAGATTTGATGTCACTTGGTTACCCATGAAAAACTGTCAGTTAGACCTGGTATGAAAAACTTGCAAGGAGTAAAATAATAACTGAATACAATAAACTGGCACTACAGGAATAATTATATCAAAGCTAAAATAGATAAGACTCAGGAGAATAGCAAATGTAGGTGACATGAACAGAAAGTGAAAGAGAGAACAGTCAACCACATTAGTGAATGTAGCAAACTGGCACAGAATCAGTACAAGTGACAGCATGACTGGGTGGGAAAGGTGATTCACTGGGAATTGTGCAAGAGATTAAACTTTGACCGTACTGAAAAATGGTATATGTACAAACCAGAATCTATTTTAGAAAATGAGATACATAACTTTTTTCTTGACTCTGAGACACAAACAGATTACCAAATTTTAGCCAGAAACCAAACCAGACCGAGTGTAAATTAACAAAGAAAAAAAAAGAACTTGTCATCAAGTGGAGTTTACTGTTCCAGTAGACCATTGAGTAAAAATAAAAGAAAGTGAAAAAACAGACAAATGCCTGGATCTTGCCAGAGAGCTGAAAAAAGCTGTGAAACATTGATGACAGTGATACCAATCATAAATAGAGAATTTGGAAGACTCCTAAGAAAAAGACTGTGAAAACTGAATATCAGAAGAAGAATCAAACCATAACTTTGTTGAGATAAGGTAAATTACTGAGAAGTCCCTGAAACCAGAATAAACTTTCTATTACTCAGACTTCAGGGAAAACCTACCAATTAATACTAGTTAGAAAAATTTGTAAAAAGTAACATAGTCATAATAGAATGCTTGGAGAGAAAGATAGTTTCAAATATTTGTGAATGTTAGAAGCAGGCACCACCAAATAAAAAGAAATGAAAGAAAAAATAAGTGAAAAATACCTCCGAAGGACAAGGAAACTCGCATAAACTAAATCAAATGAATAAATACTTTGGTAGTATCCCTTGCAAGGTATTCTGGGCCCTTGCTAAACTGGGAGGAGCTCAGAAACATAGACCAGAGATTAGGGAAACAAAGCCTTACACTCAAGATATGATGTAGATCAAGTATATATATATATATATATATATATATATACACCAAAAGAAAAGGAGGAGAAAGAGGACTCACTAACATTGAAGATCTTAGGATTTGGGGACTAAAAAAGTGTGAAGAAAGATGATTTGCAACATCCAAAAACTGTCACAAGAAAAGCATCACAAAGACTAAAAAAAAAAACAACAGATATTTTTTAGTATCTTTATTTTCTATTTGTCCTTGTGAAAATTTTGTTGCAATTAATAAAACAAAAATGGGGAGAAAAAGAATTACATAGGTATATCAGAAGACAAGCAAAAGGCATTACACTTGAGATTACTCAGAAATGGTGATGCAGAGGGAATGTAGAGAAAGAAACCGAGTGGTTCCAAATAGCAGTTCAAAATATCCCCATAAGAATCAATTATATCAAAGATAAAAGAGCTAATACTTTGGGAGAATAGCAAATGTAGACAATGTGAACAGAGAGAAGACAGTCAACTACATAATAAGTGAATGTAGCAAACTGGCATCAAATCAATACAAACAAAAGCATGACTGGGTTAAAAAGAAAACCAACTGAGAACTGTGAAAATCACTGAAGTTTGACTATCTAAACCAATGGTACAAGCATAGACCAGAAAAAGATGGTGAAGCAAGCAGAAAATCAACCCACTGCTAATACTAACGAGAAAAAGACAACTTCTGAGAAGAAATATCCTGATACTGGTGATACTGTAGAACTTCTGGATCTGAATGTTGTGGAATGTGATATCTTGAATAGGATTATTGAGATTATTGTTCTCAGTGAGACATAGAAATCTTTCAATCTGAAATATGTTGATTAGACTCAGGGTCTGCATCGAGATGCAGAAAGTTGATGGAATACAGAAGTATGTGAAAATTTCCAACATCACTGAACTCAGAATCTTAATACAAGTGGCTACCATGGTTGTTGGTAAGTGAACTGACGTAGAAGAAAAAAAACAGAAAGAATAAAACCTTGTTGAAAAAAGACACATCATAATACTATAAGCTTTTTGATCTCTAGATGCACATATTTAGCATGCACAAATGCATATGCATGTAGGTGTGAGCATCTGCATGAGTTTGCATCTGTAGATGATATGGTAGTTTTAAAGGAGTAGTTAAACAATTTATAAAGTCAGCAAATTTTAAAAGATTGGTTGTAAAATGGAAAGAAAAGGAATTCTACATAATAAAATAGAAGGAAAAAGATTTCTGATCATTAATAAAAAGGAAATTAAACAATTCTTTTTTAATGCTCATTATAAACTGAAGTTTTTAGAAATCAGCTGACAAAAATCTTATTTTTTATATCTTTAGTACTTAGGTGACTAAAGTATAAAAAGCATAGGTTTTGCCCAGAAGTTGAACCTCCACATATTCAACATAGGCATTGACTCTTAGACAGTCAGGAGTAGTTGGCAGTTGAACACAAAGAAAGATGGTTGCTAAGCCAACTTGGAATGCTTCCTCTCCTACCATTTACTACAGTTATAATCTACTTGACTTTGGTTGAAAAGCTCTCATACATGCCACCCCAATATGGTTCTGAGTGAAGCGGTAAGCTATCAATAAAGATGGCCACATCATTTTATTCTTCTTAGTTTGTTTCTTTTTACTTTGTGGGCTTAATCAGTGGATTTAATAGATTCAAGCTAAACTAGCTACTGATTTCTTTTTAAAAATCAAACACAATATTAGGGAAGGTTAGTTAACCATTAAGACAAACAAGCTACAGATTGGTACCATCACAGAATTGAAAGAAAAATTTTTGTAGGAACTTTACAAGGGTTGAAAGTTGGTTCACAGAGACAAAGGTGTCCTTGAAAGATGGGTTAAAATGATAATACAAACTCCAAGAAAAGTGATTCCTTGTAGCTATGGAGGAAGTCAAGATAAAAATCTCTCATAAAAAGTTTAAATGAATATTGAACAAATCCTTATTTTGAGTTAAATAACAGCTTTAATTTCTACCAAAATAATTCTATTATACTTTAAGGAACAATACAAAAAATTGTTTAACATTAAATCTTAAAGAGGCAGTCAGGTTTTGGTTTGAAGTGTGGAGCAGACAAGCTGCTCACAGTCATCATGCTGAGTAGTCAGTAGATGTGAAAACACAGGGCTTAAGTATCCTAAAACAAGTTCTTATTCTTATCTCCTAGGATGACATTAAGGCTGAAATTGCTGGTTTATCTTATTAGGACTAAGCTGAACTTGATGCCATCAAATAATTGAATTCAATACATGAATGCCTTACATTTCACTTTGAGAGCTATTTAGCTGACAGAAGTGTTTCTGATTGAATATATGAGATCACCACCACACTTGTGATGAAAGGCCCATCAAAAAATGCAAAAGTAGGAAATTATAAATTGCCAGTGTGAATCTTCTTTAGAAACTATTGACTAGCATCTTTGCTAAGGAGACTTATGCACATTTGAAGAATAACTTGCTACCACTCAAGCAAAAATGTTGTTGGAAAAAATATCAAGGCATTAGGACAATGCTTCTTGCGTATAAGTGAAGACAGACCAACCTAGATATGGCCAGGATTGATTTAAGCAAGATATAGGATATGGTTCCATACTCTTGCATTACTAATCCTTTGAAGATGTTGGATATATCAGAAGTCACCATAATAAATCAAAACATCGAGTTTGATTAGCTGAAAGACTAATTTTTGGTTTGTGTTTGCATAAAATTCAGCAAACTGGCACGAAAGGATTACAAGAGCATGCATTACTAGGTGGAGAAGGTAATCAAGTTCAGTACTGTGTAAAAGATTTAATTTTATCAATACAAGCCAACAGTATCTGTTTTGGAAAATGGACTACAAATTCTCTGAGATTTTGAAATAAAAATGGATAACCCTATTCAGACTAGAAGACCGGACCTTGTCATAGTTAACAAGAAAAAAAGAACTTGCCAGTAAATAGACTTCCCGATTCTTGCAAACCCCATTCCAGTAGAATACAAATTAAAGAGAAGTGAAAAAAATGGATTAATACCTGGACCTTACTAGAGTACTGAAAACAACTTTGGAACATGAAGGTGACATTGATACCAATCATAGCCTGGCCACTAGGGAGATTTATAAAGAACATGAAAAAGAGACCAATATAAAGAGAACATAAAGACCATGAGAGAGCTAAGGAGATTTGTTGTCACTTGGACTTCTTTGAAAACCTCCAGTTTGCACCAATATGAAAACTTGTATAGAATGAAATAATCTAATATACTCAATAACTTCATTCATTTACTTCATGTTTCAGGTGAAAAAATTAGTAAAGGATTGTATCAAACAACAAATCAAGAATATAACAATAATAAAAATCAAACACTGGAAGGCAATGTTTAAGAAATGTGTCATGGTATAGTTAGTATTTTTTTTATGTTAAAAATAAAAACTAAGCTCAGATAACAAAATTTTCAGCACAACGAAGTCTAAATTAACAGCTTAAAAAAAAAAAAAAAAAAAAACAAGAACGTGTAATATATTTCAAAAGAGAAACTCAGCCAAAAATCTTGCAATTTGGGCCATTTTTTACAAGAAAAATAAAAAAAATAAAATGAAGTCACACTTAATACCACACTTTTTTTTTTTTTTTGCTTTTCTCTCACTTTCTTCCTCTCTCTCGCAAATCAATGTAACTTTTTCCAGATTAACATTTTTTTTTTGTCTCATTTCTTTTTCCCTCAAATCAATGTGACCTTCTAGTAGGATGGCTGTTAATGTGTCATGTGGTTCAAATTGTCCAATCAACATATCAGGCATCTGTACAACCTCAGGTAATTCTGATTCAATATCAAGTTTTTATATTTCCCTATCACCAGAGAGAAATGAAAAAGAATATTCAAACTAAAAGGATAAATCATTTTACCCCTTTTTTTCATGTTTCTATTCTTTTTTCATTTTTTTTTTCAGAATAGAATATATCATGTGCCTCAAAATTGTCATACAATAAACTGCAGCAAAAACTCTTGCTAATTCATCATATTGATAATTGATCTCCTTCTAAATTAAATATTAGTTAAATTTTCTTGGTTGAGCTAACAATAAAATCAAATTTTATATCTATCTCAACATTTATAATTCAAATATATATGTTGATTTACTCATCATATTTACCCAACCCCTCCGCTCAGGCAGAATGTGACACAAGGTCAATTTTTAAGCGGTGTTTAACAGGTTTGAATTCAGAGTTTTCCTTCTCCTAGACTAGTTGCCTCACCAAAGCTGAAGAACCTAGTCTGCCCTACTATTTACCCATAGCTGGAGGGAGAATAATTGGATTCATACCTTTCCCAAGGGTATTAGTGCTATGTGAAATGCAATTAGTCTCGGCCAGGATTTGAACTCGAGTCACAGTGTCCTTTTCCTAGGACGGTAACCATTACACAACGGGCACTTCATGTTGATTTACTCATGAATCATCACTTTGGTTTCTTTATGAATTCTCAATGGTAACATCAGTAATGTTAGTGGTTGAGTACATAGGATCATCAGTTGTCTGAAATCCTCTCAAATCACTAAATAGAATAAAGAAAAATAAAGAATCCAAAATGACTGAAGAATAGAAATTAATAAGAATAGAAAAAAGAATATATATATAAAGTATTAAAAAAATAATATCATCAAACCCACAAATTCAAGTTCCAAAATTTTTTGATTATCCGCTAAGTGTTTGTGATTAAACGCTCATATGGCAGTAATCTCGGCCATATGCATGTTTAATTAATGTTTAATACATAAATTTTTCCAAAAAACCAAGAATTTCAAGCTTATATCAGAACAATATAAATTATTTTTAAAAAACTGAAAACCTGCCTTACAAATGAGAGTTAAAGCAAGTTCTTGCAGAAGGCCTAAATGGAGCATTCAGCTCCAATTAGATATCATAGATTTCATTTATGTATTTATTGAATCATATCTTAGTGAAGCAATGTAGGAGAAAATCAGTGATGTTATATAAACTGACTATAGATTTATCCACTGGATTTTTATTGTCGTATACTGGCATAATACTGAACTATATTTTTGTGAAGACTGATAAGTTGATAAACACTGTAAGGCAGTTAATATCTATGGTTCCTTGGTAGCCATTACTCATATTTGAAATATAAACATAACAATACAGTTTTTTAAGTCTTGATTTTCCTGTCAGAAGAGAAAATATCATATAAAAAGGTCATAATTTTGGTTTCTGGCCAAGACATTTACAACTACCTTTCAAATTTATGTGTGTTTTTTTGTATTTGTTTAAACAAAAAGATAGGGATTTATTCAGGTATCCTGACTGACAGAAAGAAGAGTCCAGTCAAGCCTTATGCTTACAAGATGTTAAAAAGTATCTTGACTGAAGCTGTATTTATCTAGACAGAAGTGAATAATGAATGAAATGTTAATTTTCTTCAAAATACTCCCCTTGGCGTTTAACACACTTATTCCATTAAGTTTTCTATTGGTAAAAGCACCACTGAAACTACTTATTTGTTTCAGTTTTTTTCCTTTTGATATTCTCACCATCCCCAAATCTTATCCCTGAAAAAAAATCTTTAGTTAAGGAAATAAGAAAAAGCCACAAAGAGTTTGTAAGTATGTAGGGCACTGCATTTGTATAATTCTGCGTTTCACTAAAATTCTTTCATTTAGAAAATTATCAAGACTGGCTTCATACTAAGTAAGTAAAGATGGTGACCAGAAGGCTCCCTTTTCAATAGCTACTACACTGAAGTGTAGGGGAGGGTGCTAATCCTTTCCCTGGATTGCTCTACTTTACCATTGATATGTACCTTATATTGCTGAGTGTTAAGCAAGGAGCTATCAAGTACCATTTTTAAAGTCTTTGGTATGATGCGACCTGGGATTGAACCGCGGTCTCCCGGACCATTGGTGAACACTCTATTCACTAGGCCAATGAGCCAGAACACTGACTTGTCTAAAGAAATTCTGAACATCTAGAAAGCAGTTTAGATATCATCACTTTATTATATACGATACTTAGCTGTGCATATTTGAATTCTAAATTTTAAAGGCAAAAATTCAAATTTTGATATTTTTTATCCCACCTTGTGTGTATCAAACCTCAAACTAAATTTCTTTAAATTTTAGAATCTTCAATAACCAAAATGCGAAAAATTTAATCTAGGGTTCCATTAGCGAGTACCGGAAATTTGATGGTCATAGCTTCAGCCAGCTTTGAATAATAAGATGACAAACAGACAGACAAAAAAGACATTAAGTGAATTATTGTAAGATGGTCTCTAGTAGAAGATTCTACATTTTCAAAATTGCATAAAATGATCAACAACAATTTTTTTTCTTTTTTTTGTAAAAATACCTTTATTTTATTTTGAAAATTTTCTTTTATAAGAATTTTTAAAATATTGCAAATAAAAATGAAATAAGAATTAAAACGGAGAAATTTCAATTTACAGAGCTGTAAAAATTGTCAATTTAATCTGCGAATCTCCCCAAAAGACAACCTGTTAATGCTGGTTAAATTTTAAATTTAACTTTTTCTTTAGAAAATTGATTGTAATTCGTCAGGTTAAAATTTTTTTATTATTTTATGTGAATTATTCGAGTTATCTTCTTGAACTAAGTAGCTACTGAATAATGTTTAAATCTCATCATCTCAAATAATCTTCTCTACTTAAGCAAAACTATGCCACAAAATATGACCATTTCAGAATGTGCTCCCCCACTGATCATATATTCAGTGGTTGAAAATACTTTTTGTGACTCATATTTTTTCTTTCTGCATTGCTATTAAATTTCCTCTAAGAGGTAAAATTGGTGCAGTGATTATTGGTGCAGAAAATCAAACAGGTTATACACATTCATATTCAAGCCACTGTTAGATAATAGATTAACTGCATCTTTTATTTGGGAGGTGGTGTAGATAATTTAAATGTTATTTCCATAAGTGGAAACAATTGAGTTAAATGTTTGATTGACAGTTTAAGGTCACTAGAAAGTTTGACTTTCATTGGACTAGTTAAAATTTGGAGACTGAAATTCTAAAAGTTAGAAGGTAGATTTTAGCTAAGAATCAGTGAGTTTAGAAACTGCTGAGAATGTGGATCTAATTTCCACCTTTGGTCCATTGACTGATTCCTAACATCTACAGTTGGTTAAAAGTAATGAATGTAAAAGTTGACAAAGTAATAAAGTTATGTGTACAGGAAAAGTATCTTCATTATTCATCCCAATGAAACAGTGTGGGCCTCACTGAAGAATGAAACTGAGTGATGCTGACTGGCTAAGAAGATAAGATGATGGTGAGAGAAGAATACAAAGAGAGGAGATGAGTTATCATATGAGGAAGACAACTATATAGCACCACTTCACACTAATGCTCCAAGTTATGGGCAAAACAGCTGAGCCAATCTGGCTCTTTAGCTAGAAGGTACAGAAGACAATTAAAAAGATAGATAAATCTGAAAAGAAATTGAGGAACATACACTGGAAAACCACTTCACGAATTTATCCAAGCACAGTCACAGTAATTCATAATTCATTATGAGAGGGAAGCTATGAAGAGCCATGATCACCCAAGTACTGAAAGGACATGGCACTTTTAATTCTTATAAACTTGTTAAATGTGTTTTTTCTCTCTTAACTGAGAAAAACTTGCACAAAACATGCAATTCATAAATCTTTCTCAAATGGGTAAACTTTTACATAAAAAAAAATTGCACATAAAATTTTCCAGAAATATCATTCTTCCTTCTATATCATTTTTATGGCAAACTTTTCCAATTCTGACAAATTTGAATATTATCTGCTGTTACAAAGCAATTTGAATTCTCATTACACAATTTTAATGGATAAGCCAAAATCTTGTCTTAAACTTGACCACTACATAATCTGAACCATTGCTTTTACTGAAGATCTTGAATTATTAACCAGTTGGAAGATGAAACTGGAAGCTAAAAAGTGTTTCCCAGGTGATTGCAAGAATCAGTTATTATAGCTTATCAGATTTATTGGTAAAACACATTTGAATTTAAAACATTTAAGTAAATAAAATAGAAACTAAACTTATTATTTGTGCAAGAATGAATCTTAAAGGCAATGTGGCTTACTTAATCGATAACTTTATCCATTCGAAATAGAGTTGGTAATAGCATACAATTTAATTTTTTCTCAGAGCTGGATGGATATATACGGTGTATTCAGAAAGTATTGACACTGAATTAGTAATAGTATTCTTGAGAAATGGGTCATTTCTCTGCTTTGAAAGAAGACTTGTTGCTATGGATATGCAATCTTCTTTATTCTTCTTGTAAAGTGTATGAGGAAGCCAAATGTCCAGCTTGCTCACTTTTCCTATCTTTTTTCAAGTGGCAGCAGATTGTGATATGTTGAGGTCAAGGGCTTATTCTTGAGAACTTTTGCATAGATTTCATTCCACCAATTCTCTTGAAATATCTTGATTGAGGTATGATGAGTGTCCTCATCTGGGTTCTTATCTCAATGAGATATTACCTAAATGAAACTTTAAAAATAAGTTTCAAACTTGGTGGTCAGTAACAACACCTTGGGCATAAACAGTAGAAATTTTTCCATTGCTTCAGAAGAATTTTTGTTCTTCAACTCCCTCAACATTACATGTAGAATAAGCATTTTCAGTTTGTCCATTTTAGAGGCATGAGATTTACTTAGTGTTTTGCAAAGATGTGGCACAAGGCCGTATGAATGGGACAGCCAATAAAACATAAACTCAGCCGTGAAGGTTTACTAGGTTAGCATGCTACCCATTACATCAACTGAGTTGCTAGAGGCATGAGATTATTGATTAAATTATGATACACATTCTTTCACTACTGATATAAGTAAAAGTAAAGTTGGCGACCGTAGTTGAGGGCGACCCAAAGGCTTCCTTTTCAATAGCTACTACACCGTGGTGTAGGAGAGGGCACGACTCCTTTCCCTGGATTGCTCCACTTTACCCTCAATACATACCTTATATTACTGAGTGTTAAGCCAGAAGGTATCAAGTACCATTTTTAAAGTCTTTGGTATGACGCGACCTGGGATTGAACCCAGGTCTCCTGGATCATTAGTGAACACTCTACTCACTGGGCTAATGAGCCGATATAATAATGACCAATTAAGGCACTCTTTAATCAGTTATTTTACAGTTGCTTTTAAAACATTGAAAGTCTGAAATATATACTTACAACTTGCTTTTCGAAAATGAAAATTATTTATGACTCAATCCAATACTTTTGGTTATAGTACATGTTATCCTAATTTGTGGCTGCTACTATTTGTACTATTCTTCTTCAACCATAAATATTGTCAGTGTGTAGGTGAGAGTGTGATTACTTAGTTTAGTGACTTTTTCAGATTGAAATTAGTGTAAAACTTACAAGTAGCATCAGTCAAACAGATTTTTACAGTAGGAATAGCGAAAGTATAATTCCTTCAAGGGATATAATCGCAGTCGTTTACTAAGCATTGTTTGATATAAAGCCAGAAGTATGGGGCACCCAGTGAAAATAAAACTCAGAAGTAATGATTTGATAGTCTAGCTTATTAACCTTTATGCAACAGAAGACACACAAGATTGTATTATTAGAATGTATATGCATAAAATTAATTTGTTACCTTGTGATATTTAATTATTCACACTACTTATTTGAATATGCTTGTCCTCATAGGATAACAACTGAATATTGATCATTATGATTACTCAATATCTATATTTTACTTCATCATTATATATATATATATATATATATATTCATGATGTTATAGGTATCATTTTAGGAAATGTACTTTGCAACCTGAGTTCAAATCCTCAACCAGGCTGTTTACATTTTACATAGCACTAATATCCTTGGGAAAGGTATGAATCCAACTATTCTCCTTCCATCTAAGGGTAAATAGTTGGCCAGACTAGGTTCTTTAACCTTGGTATGGTATAGCAACCAATCTAGGAAAAACAAAACTTTGAATTCAATCTAGTTAAATTCTTCTTAAAAATTGACCTTGAATCACATCCTGCTTGTGTGGAGGGGTTGGTATATATATATATATATATATATATATATATATGTATGTATTCATGCATCCATAAAAAAAAATGAATCAAAGTTTAAGTCTCATGTTCAGTATCATAAGTACAGAATATGTCAATAATAAAAACAAATAACAGAAAAGTTATATTGTCTTTAAAATAGACCAGAGTTATTTAACCTCATTAGCAACCAGTATGTCTGCAATTGTTGAGGAATGTTCTCATAGGTCTTTTTTTTCACAAAATTAAGTTAAGAGTCATTAAAATTTCAAATTTTGTTCTAGTATTTAAATTCCTTCTTCATTTTCTTTTATCACAATCTTTTGGTTATTCCACTCTTCAGCTTTCATTAGGTTTATCATCTAAGAGAAAAGTAAAAAAAAAAAATGGTCAGCCTAATTAGAAAATGTTAAACACACAGACAAAATTATATTGCCATCCATCTACTCATGTGTTTGCCAGTTTATACATGGACATAAGTGTTTTATTGTTTTGTTGGCAAAGAATGTGTTAACATTTCATCTGAAAATCAAGCATTGTTGCAATGTTCTGAATTGGGTAGTATATTAATCAAAATTTTCCAGTCACCATTTTAAAAAGAAATAAAGCTTTTTATTTCATTTGTAAATCAAGCATTGTTGCAGTGTTCTGAATTGGGTGGTATATTAATCACAATCTTCCTGTTACCATTTTATATAGGAAAAAATCTTTTCCTTTATTTCTAAAACTAAAAACTGTCAAATGGTTGATTTGGTTAGTTGGTTTTATGGCATAACAACCATTGTTGGGTCATATAATGCCTATGTCAATATTTTCAAGCAGTTATATGCTTTCAAGTAACTCAGGCTAATTATTTATAAACAATTATACCAGGGTTCAATCACTGGTCAAGTCATACCAAAGACTCAAAAAATGGTATTTGATGCTGCCTTGCTTAACACTAAGCACTATAAGGTAAAGATCAAGGGTAAAATGGAGCAATCCATGGAATGGAGTAGTGCCTTACCCTACACCTCGGTGTCATAGCTATTGAAAAGGGAGTCTTTAGGTCACCCTCGACTAAGGTTGCCAACTTTACTTTACTTACAATAGCTTCAAGTAACTATTCCTATCAAATAATAATAATCATTTGTTTGTACACAGTTATATGGTTTAAAATATTTCTATCTAATACTGATAATTTTCAAAGATATCTATTTGACTCCAAGATGGGATCCTAACAGGTACTACTGATCCGGATAAGAGTGAACATGTAATAATGGACATGAAGTGATGATCCGCTCTTTCCCAGCTCTCCAGAAATAGAGTCTCACCGTCAGATGCAGTTTAGTGTTTTACCGAGACTCCCTTGTCTTTTTTTTTTACCCCTCTGCAGAGAATACAGACAGCCTTCGAAGCCACATAGACAGGAATACAGACAAATGGATCGGTCAAAATATTGTAACCACATTGAGAATGTTTTAGCAGAAATTCAATTATCAAAGCAAAATAAGGATGAGGAAAAATAAACTTCGAATTAAAATGTTTAAAATTCGAAAATTTCCATTTAAAATTCTCAAAAGTGCTTTTGTAAAATAAAAATGTGGCTGTATGATAAAAATTAATAATCAAAATATAAGAGATTAGAAAAAAAAATTCATTTTTTGTCATGATAGTTTGGAACACTAGTCTATTGTTATCTTATATCGGAAATGATAATAGACTAGTATTTAAACAAAACATGATAATAGCAATAGATTCATTCATTTTTCTCAATAGTCCAAGTCAAGGATTATTCCATACTACTCATACCATATAAGACAATAAAACCTATTACACATTATATCTAGAGGACTAGACTATCAAGCAACCCACATTACCCTAAGAAAAACCAAGAATTTCTTCTAAGTTATGGACTAATTTGATCAATTCAATGGCATTGAATTATAATTTGATTCTAGGAATAGAAATTATTTCCTCTTAGATTTTACACCTTTCTCCTGACCATTTAGACACACAAGACCACTCTATACAGGGTGTAACGATAAAATTGTTGTCCTAAAGAAAAAACACTACAGCTTTATTTTAAAACTTTAAAGAAAAAATCAATTCAGGTAACTTGATTATGTAGTAGAGATGACATCTATTCAATGTAGCCACCTTCAGCCTCAATCACCGCCTCGATACAGATCCAGAACAGGGAGCATGCTTTTTCTACAAGCACCGGCGGGAGCTTGGTGAATAATCGGTGGATGGCAGCGATTAGGCTGGCTTTGGTGTTGCAGGAGATCATGTTGATGTTCTCGATGTATGACTCAACAAAGTAGTCCAGCAGGTTCAGGTCGGGGGAGGAGAAGGGGGGCAGTGAGAGAAGGGTACAAAGTTGTAGCACTCCTTCTTAAGCCAAGCCTGGGTCTCTTTGGACTTGCGGGCCAGCGCTGAGTCCTGCTGCCACACTCAGTGTCTGCCACAGACTGCCTGATTGCACCAGGGGATCACCACACTCTTCCGCACATCCAGGTACACTTTGGTGTTGACTTTCAAGCCGACTTTGAAGATGTGAGGTGGCATGATGTGGCCCTCATTTGAAACCACACTAAAGACCATAACCGTAGCTGGAAACTTTGTTTTCATCACCCTGGGCACATCCCTCAAGTGTTGAACCATCCAGATTTGCATTTGAGGGTGCTGGCAATGGTCCTGTTGTCATAACTTGGATCGGTAGAGAGTTGTACAGCGGCACATCTCCAATCTCGCTCGTTGAACATTGTGTCACTTTCAGACATGATAGAAGGCTCCTATTGCTGTTGGGATTGGTACACAACTGGCCAACTAGTAGATGGTCAGCAACAAAAAAAGAAAACTAGTTTTCATTAAATGGAAATGGAATCATGTCGTCTTTTCTAGGGCAACAATTTTATCGTTCCACCCTGTAAAGTAGTAGGAATAATTGAATGAAGTATTATCTACTGAATTAAAAATCAACTTTATCTTCTTCAAAACAGTCTTACTGTTAAACCATGCAGGCATAGTTTCCACTTCTTGAAACATTGCTGGAAGTCCTCAACTGGTACAACATTCAGCTGATTCATCATGATAATTGGGTGTTCTCAAAAGTCTCCAAGTAGTAGATACAGTGATGGGTTTTGCTTTTTGGGAATCATCATAAAGATTCAGACAAAAGGAGTAAGAGAATTGTAGTATGCTGCCAACCTAAAAAAAAAAAAAAATCACTCATTCCTATTTAGGCCAACCTCATAAACTAGCTTGCAAGATTCTAATTCATGTTTAAACATAAATCTGATGCTGTCAGACAACTTTTTAAAGTTGAACTTATAAAAAATAGGCCAACTGAATTAACCTTATGATCTACAATATGTCTTTGAACCTATATGATCAACAAAAGATGGTTTGATGTGTTTTATGGCATATCAACCTTTGTAGGTTATTTAATGCCAAATCCATTTTTATGTAAACAATTCAGTTTAGCATGAGTACACAGTTTAATTGTCAAAAACATTTCAATTTCAAACTATACAAGCAGTTAGACATATATATAACAATTCAGTTTAGTGTAAGTACAGTTTCAATGTCTAGAACAGTTCCATTTCAAACAATTCAGTTTAGCATAAGTACGTGGATCAACAAAAGAGGCAAAATTGAAATTAAAAAGGTAAAGAGAATTGAAACTAAGATCTGATGGCTTTTAATACAGTCCTTCACAAATGTACATGTATGATCATTCGCTTCTTTCTTGTTTTGAAAATGCCAGAGTGCAACATAACAATCAAGAAAATTAGCTTACATTACTGTAGAAATGTGCCAAGTAGAGATAAGTACTTAGGCTAAAGCTGAAATGTTTTAGAAGCCACACAACAAATAGGTTCTTTATTTAGGTCAGCTCTTATATTTGTTATTATGTTACTTGTTTGTTATTTCACATGTGACATAAAAAGAGCAAAAAATAAAGAAGGAAAACTAAAGTCTCTATTACTTTTAGAGTGTAGGAATTAATACACCCAAAAGGAGTCCTAAAATGCAAGATAATGATATCAGAAAGAATCATTGTGTTTTCTTTGAGATCACCATAATTAAATAAACTGTTTCAATGATAACATGGATGCAAACTTTGCCATGTTTACAGTATAAAATTCAAGCCCATTCTATTCTGAGACATCAAGTAAGACATCATAACAAGGTTGATCAAATAAAATCCAGTTTAAGAAATAATGTTTGCTTGTGATCTAATCAAATAAGACATCATTCATATGTAGGATAATGCCAACACATTATATTTGGAAAAGAGTTAATTCCCCTTGGACAAATTATTGTAATGTAAAATATTGGAGAAAAAATTTCTTAGCTCAATAGTGTTATTTACCTTTTGATGAATAATCAAGAAAAGAAGCTGTTTATAAAAAATTGTGCATGAAATTGAATAGAAAAACAAAAAGTAAAATAAAGGGAAAACAAGCAATAGTTTTCATTTAGAAATGAATATCCTTCATTATAAATAGAAATCTGATAAAATTTTTGAGTTATAATTATTTATATCATCTTGTATGTATTTTCCTTTTTGAGATATTTTTTATTTACATCATTTGCACAATTTGGACTCTTGTTCTCATCTTGGTTTTAAAAGATTTCAGCTACTGTACTCTCCAGTTGTCTTCCGGGAGCTTCTTACTGAAGTCAGTTTGAAAGTCGTGAGTTCAATCCCTGGGTTCAGTTTCAGAAGAAACCGGAGTAAGGCAACAACTGTGAAATATTCCAACACATTTACAGTGAAATAAGAATAGTCAACCCCCATGGACTGAATAAAGGGTTTGTTTTGAAGTACCCTGGACAATGACAAAAGACACTAGAAATAGACTGTAAATATAACAACCGTGATGGTATAATAATCCAAATTGTATGAATAATGTAAGTGATAAATATGAATGTAGTTTAAAATTTTATGAAGACATCTAATAAAAGATTTTAACACAAAGGAACAAATGAGGCATGTTTAAAATTCTGTAAAAAATATTCTTATGATATAAAGGAAATGAAAAGAATACTGCTATTCACAGAAAATGCCTTTCAATGGAATTTTATGTGCGTAAATAAAAATTTGGTAACTATGGTAATTTTTCCTTTTCATCAGCAACTCTCAACTCAAGAGAATTAAATTAGTCACTTGGAACTAAATTAGACTTTCAACAGTCAAACAAAGGAAAAATACAAGACTCTTTTAAGAATGTTGGTAATTTTTAACCAAAGTTTTGCCTTTTAGGGATGTGAGATCAAATTTGCATGCATGCAAAATAGTTTTCTACTCAAAAACATATTAAATGGTTGTAATCTTTGATGTGGAGCTCTCAAAATTGCTAGTCATTTTTAATATATGAGCTTCAATGTTTGTTAGCTTTAATGTGGAGTTTTTGGGGATCATCAGTGTAAAGCTAAGTTTCAGTTTTATTGGGAAATGAAAATCCTCCAAATGAAAAGCATAAAAGTCTATTTTAAAGAACTCTACGATGTCAGGTAAAAAAAGAAGTTTTCTATTTACCTCTTGATTAAGAAGTGATATCATTGTATAAAGTTTGAGAAGAGATATTAGACGTGTTTAAGAATATAGAACTTTTTTAAGAGATATTAGACGTGTTTAAGAATATAGAACTTTTTTAAGAGATATTAGACGTGTTTAAGAATATAGAACTTTTTTAAGAGATATTAGACGTGTTTAAGAATATAGAACTTTTATACAAGAAACAGGTTTGTTTGTTGGTAATGCAAGCCATTATGTCTTGTAGAGATGAAAATTTATTAAAAAAAATATGTAACAAGTTTAAGGATGTTGGTCTCTACAGTAAAGAATATACCATTTAAAAATCTAATAGTATACATATAAAAATTTATATGATTCACAATGGATTCTTAAATGGTCAAAGATTTTGAATGTGGAACTATCTTAAATTGCTTGTAATTTTTACCATTTACTGCATAGTCAATCAATACTGCAGGATTTTATAATTTCTTATGGAACATTATTCAATCAAAACAAATATTATTAAGTATTACCAATTATCAAAGTTTGAAACATGTAACCAAAACTAACATTGTGTAAACATAAATAAGATACTTATTTTTGAACTGTGACATATTTATTGTTTTGGTAGGAGGGTTTCAACGTAGTTTACCAACAGACAGTATCTCCAGTTTCATAAGAAATTCTAAAATCCTGGTACCTTTAATATAGAAGAAAATTAACTTTCTATAGAAATTTGGTTGGAGTTTACTTATCAATGCATGATACTTTATAGTTAAAATTGTCTTTTAGACAGATAACAGTGAATCGAACATGAAAGAAAGAGATCTACGAAAGCAGTAAAGTATTGAATTACCTAATATCATACTCAACAGTACGAACCACTTTGGAAGCTGAACTTGAACTTTGCTCCGGACATTTAACTGCCTAAATATTTTTGTAAAATCTGAAATAGTGAGTTTCTCCAAAGTAGCGCTTGCTAATTATATGAGATCTTTTTGTTGCCTAAGGAAAAAGAATTAAGATTTCATGATCACTTTAATTTGTATGCTGCTTTAGAAACATTTTTATATTCAAAAGACTGTTGGTGAATGTCTGCTCAAGGGCATATAATCCAAATAGCTCCCATTACGCCAATTTTTCCATGTATATTTTGAAGACCCCACAAAATTCAGTCTCTTCAATAAAAATTAAAATCAATACTTATTCATATTACTTGGGAATTACAGATTATGTAAGTACAAGACTGCCTAACAAGATAAAAGTTGTTTTTTTTTTGCATTAAAATCATTTCAGATCAATTCATAACAATAAAAATGTATGATTTTAAGTTTCCTCAACCTGGTACTTCAAACAAAGGCTTAAACCTTTTGGTTGTGAGTTTTGTAACTGAACTATAGATATTTAATGATACAATCAAGAAAAATATTATATTTTTTATCATTAAGGGTTTTCAGACTATTGTTTTCATCTTTATTGTTATTTCCACAACGTTTCGGCTGATATGTCCTCTGGCCTTCTTCAGGTGTTTGTCGAACTCGGGAACCTTCACGGAACTTCGAACTATGTCCTTAATTGAATCCATGGGGGTCATCTGTTCTGATTCCGCTAGCCATAACCAGGTACAAGTGCTAAGTATTCCTGTATTGTTACTCACCTGTAATCAGAATTGAACCTGCAACCTCTATATGATTGTCTCCTTAGAAGCTTAGGGAACCAATGCCTATAACCATTACGCCATATGACCTGCTGGACAATTCAGAGTGAATTTTTGGGACTTATAAACTTAATGTTCTTACTTGACTAGAATTACTACTATTATGTATGACTGCAGAAAGTGCAGTTTGACTGACATTCATACTTGGAGTTGGCAGAAATTCTTCAGTAGCTCTTCAATTTCCTTCTCGTATTCCACACTCTGGTGGTTTCCAAGCAGACTGTTTAGGTTTGCTTAGTGCTTTGTCAAACATTGGGTCCTTCATGAGTTCTCTTATTTGAGGGCTGTCAAATATACCAACCTTGAGTTTCTCTATGCTTCTCTGGGAGAACTTCTGGAGGAAAGCAAACGTGCTGCTTTCTTTGTCCATTGCCTTCACAAAATTCTTTATTTCTCATAACTCGAGATGTATGAGTGGAAGCAGTATTTTGTTCAGTTCAACCAGAGGGTGAAATTGAATGTTATGGAAGGCAGGTTTTAACCCTTGTCTTAACAGCCACTCTTGTCTGACATAATGTTGGTCACCAGCCTGGCTGTCCTAGAGAAACAGAAAACAAGGATACTTTGTGTACCCACCTTGGAGCCCTAGGACCTCTCCTACCACCTTAAGATCTCGACAGATCAACAATCTGTGATCCTGGTAGTAAACAGCAGACAGCAAAGGATCGATGCTGTTGTGAATTTCTTTCATTTCTACTGAATGCCCAATAGAGATAAATGAAAAACTATTCCCATTATGTAGAAGAACTGCTTTGAAAGTTCTGCTGGATGAGTCAATAAAAAGTCTCCATTCCATAAGAACAAACTCTAAACCCACTGATTTGATCAATCCAGCAAAATTGTTGCAATAAACCAATGATGACTTATCCTAGAACATGAAAAACTGTCTTAGTTCTCTCTCATGGTCTTGATACCAGTAAAATGTTGTTCCTGGTGCCAACAGATGTTTCTCTTTGAGATGTGAATCCAACAGCTGAGCAGACTCTTTTGAAAAGTTCCGCTTGTGTCAAGGGTACTGGCCGGTCATCCTCTTTTGGCTTGTATGCATCATCCCCAGCTATAACAGTCATGTCACTATGTTCAGAATCAAAGCTATATTCCATGTTACCATCTGGCTCAGGAACAAGACGGTTTGGGTATGAGGGATTGGTTTTATGGCAGAAGGAACAATGGGGTATTGGACATGATGCTTGTTCTTATGATTTATTCCTTTTAGATTTATCATGCAGAAATAGCAGTGCATAATATTATCTTTTCCTTCCTTCCAGACCGTTGGAATGGCAAATGGCATACTCTTCCTCTAACCATTCCTCAAATCTCTCAAGTTCTCCACACATGTTTTGCAGCAAATTTGGTGAATGAATGGTTTATCCTGATCCCTTAGTTTGACTCAAGTAATTGTGACATGCTTTCTTCACAAAGTCAGTGATTTTTGCTTGAAAGATAGCAAGAACCACATTACTGCTGAGATGACACAACCTGTCAGGATTATTCTTACACTTGCAATCCATTCTTACTGGAATACAAATATCAAGCTGAAAAGAGGGGAAAAAAAATCAGTATTCAACTTCTTGTTGACACTTGACACAGTACATTAAAATGGGATGGGCCCCATTCCACATTTGAATAAGTGTTATTATTGTGTATAACTTGTGAAGTATTCAAGGATATCTTAAAAATCAGACCTGACCAAATACAATGAATGGTATTTTTTAATTCAGCATAAAATGGAAATTATATATCACTTGATAAACCTTTGATCTTTGGAAAAGATTTTTTAACACAGGACAGTTATAATTCAATGATATAAACTTTTTTGAATAGTTTTAAAATTTACTCTAGGAGGTTAATGATTTATAAACACAAATACTCCTGATTTATATGTTCAACTAATAAAAAGTTTTCATTTTTGTCTAAGAGTGTAACAATTTTACTTGCTTACCTCGCCATATTTTTCAGGATACACCTCTGCTTACACTATATCACCAGTGTCAAATAAAAAAAATGGTAATCAGATTCTCAGCAACGCACTGACTATATTTATAGCTGTAGATAATAAGCAGTTGTAAAAGTAGCAGAAAACACACATTAGCATAACACTTACCTTCACCCAAAATATTCTGACTTTTTTCATTAGTTATCTGGCTTCTCACAGATCCACTCATGATTCTGTTAATATGAGAAAATTTAATTCTTTTAAAGTCAAATGCATCGTCATCATGTCACACCACCACCTGTCTCTATCATCCATTGCTCCCGGTAGGTTTTCAAAGCAACATCCTCTATTGGCACAGTGCTGTTGTATATAGATTCTAGCTGGTCATTCATGTGAAGGGGTCTACAGGAGTATGTCACCAATGAATTTGTTCCTATTTCTCCAGCAGGGTCCTGCATGTCTGGTTTATCTAACTTTTATAGTTTTCGTGATGGGTGGTAAGTAGCCGTACAGCTGTTGCTTTGTGGGGTGCTGCCTCCAGGATTTGTTCAATATTGCTCACAGCATTCTTGTTTAATTGCTGTCAAGCTTTTTCTCCATACATTTTGTTAGTGTCCATGTAGTGCATCCATACAGCAGTATCGACATGACCGCTGCTTGGAAAAAAACTGCGTTTTATTTTATCAGTCAGGTCTGACTTTCATATAACCAATAGCCTATCAATAGTTGTCCATGCCTTTGCAAGTAGAGTGTTGATGTAGGTCTCCATTGATGAGACACTGCTTCCTAGGTAGGTGAACTTGTCCACTAGTTTAAGAGATTTACCATTTAGTGTGGAGATGTCACCTCTTTGATTAAAGCACATATATTCCTTCTTGTCTGCATTGACATAGAGGCCTATGCCAGCAGCTGCTCATTCCAGACGATGTAGCAGGGTTTTGGCTTGGGTGGGTGTATTTGTCAGAAGCACAATGTCATCAGTGTAGTCCGTGTCCATAATTGTTTGTGTGGGGTATCTTCTGCTGCTTTCCTTTGTCAACTTGAAACCATTGTCTTTCATTTTATGAATAGATGTTCAAAGCACATAGTCTAGACAGATGATAAAGAGGTATGGGGCTAATGTGTCTCCTTGCAGCACACTTGCTATGATGTCAAAGGAGTCTATGTCTCCATCTGGGGAGTGGACTTTTACTTTCGTATTTTTATATAGCATCATTATGGCTGTGATGGTTTCTTTGGATAGGCCATAGGTGAGTTGTATTTGCTCTATTTTCCCTCTGTGTATGGAATCAAAGGCCTTTAAGAAGTAAACAAATGATATTGTTGCCTCTTGGTTTACTGCACATACACCTTCTAGAATTTGACAGTCAAAATTTGTGATGTCATAGATCGATTTCTCTGAAAGCCATTTTGGTTCTTCCTAAGTATCTTCTCAATTTTGGGTTCTATGCGGTTGCGTAGTAGAGCATTGTAGATCTTGGCCGCTATGGATATAAGGGTTATACTTCGGTAGTTCTTGGCTAACCCGAGGTTGTCCTACTTAAGGAAGGGGAGGATGCATCCCTGTATCCATCTGTTTATTGTGTTTTGATCATATACGGCATTACAGTGTTGGAACAGTATGTTGTCAAATTCCTGGTCTTCCATGCTTCTGGGGGTATTTCATCAAGCCCTGCTGCTTTTCTATTTTTAGTTTTTCTTAGTATTAAGTTGAGTTCTTCTTGTGTAAGCTGTCCTAGTTTGATGTCTAATTGTTTACTAATAATTTTAGTGATTGGTTCATGAGTAACTTTCAGAGGGTTTCCAAGAAAATTCTCAAAATATTGTTTCCATACTTGTATTCATTCTTCTTGGCTGGTTGCTTTTAGTTTATCTTTCGCTGTGCTCTTACTTCTATTTGCTTCATTTACCATTTGCCATGCTATCCCAGATTGTCTATCTTCAACCGAGTCTCAAATCTTATTGATCTGATTTTATATGTATTCTGTTTTTTTTTTTTGGTATATGAGAGCTAATTCATTTCATGCCTTTTTAAATTTCAGGGCATTGATATTGGTTGGGTTCCTCCTATTGCATTTGGAAGCAGTTTTCATGTCTGCATGCTTTGTTCTAACCGCTAATGTCTCCCATGGGACTCTAGGTTTAGCTCTTTGGTTAAGTGGTAGGCAATCTGCTGCTGCTTCTAAGTGGGCATTGATGAAATTCTCATATTCATCATTCGGAGTATGTGTTTCTGACTTATCCAGGGAGTGGAGTAGTGTCCTCCCCTACACCTCAGTGTAGTTGCTATTGAAAAGGGAGCTTTCAGGTCACCCTCGACTAAGCTCACTAAATGCATACCAGATGTAAAAGATTGAAATCTGACTATGAAAATTTACTTGAGTTTTACTGGTTGGTTTCAAGTAGAGCAATGGATTTGAATATTATTTTTATATCACAGAATCTTTTAAATATCAACCCAAGTCAATTGAGACTCATGGATTAGAAATGTTTGTGAGATTGTCAATTCCCTCAGTGTTCTGAAGGGTTAACATCATCAGTTAGAAGTAAAAAAAAAAAAAAAAATTCAAACCTTTGTAAAGAAACGTTTCTACATCTTTAAATATGTGCAGACATTTTTCAAATATGTGAATTGAATTTGTTGATTTTTAAGCTATTTGTTATTCATGATTGTACAAACATTTTTCATCTTTCAGATATTAGGAATGTCTTTTCATTTGACAGTTTTCAAAGGTCTAAAAGGAATTGCTATACTTAATTAAAAATGTCTTCACTTTGTTTTCCTGTTTATGCCAGTGGCATTCAGTCACATTCTTTGATTAATACCTTTCTAGTAAGTGAGGGAAACCTTCAGAGACTGAATCAGCAAGGACCTTATCAGATAGTCTTACAAAGAATTGACTCGGCATTTATAAATGATTTAAAGTCAGAGGTTTTGGTGACTTATCCTTCTTTTCAAGTGCTAAATTGATAGCTATGATATTATTTCAAACAGAAGAAAAGCTGTTTAGAAACTGGAAATGGAAAAGATTAATACGGTAAAATATGGATCATTTATGTGGCATGTTCAACGAGTTCTGAGATTGAAACTATTGAAATAAAAAATGAAGACTGAAATAAACTATGAATGAAGCATTGATTTTCACCAAAATATGAGATGTGTGTAAAAAGTATCAAGACAGTAATTGTATTTATGAAAACAGAAATAAACAAAGAATAAAACATTAATTTACTCCCAAATACTTATCCTAACATTCTACCGATACAGGGAGTTTTCCACAGGTTGAAGCACCTCTTAAATGTCTTTTTATAATACAATATGAAGCTGTGAAATCATATTTTTTAATATTTTAATATTGATTTGTATATAAGGTGTGATCAGAAGATTGAATTGTTTGATGGGTAGTCCCTGTGGCATTATGGTTAAAGTGCAGGACTACAGCCTTGATATAAGTGAGTTCAAACTCCAGTCGTGCAATTACATTCACTTTTGAACTAACACCCTTGGGAAAGGTATGAACTTCTTTATCTCCTCAGCTATGAGTTCAATACTGTCACTGCTGTTCTTCAACAAGGATGTCTTTGATATTAAATAACCCACAAAAGTTAATATGTTATTAAACAAAGAAACCTTACTAAACCTGAATCTTTTGATTTTTAAAATTTAAATGAAGATATCTGCTTATCAGCACAGCTTTTAAAATAAAATGATGATGTTTAGAGACCGAGAAAATGGTGGTTTTTCATTGAAGTCTCCTCAGGTTTCCTGAATTCTCCCAAGATAGTGATATATGAATGCCATTCTATGCTGAATTCAAAAATACCATTCATTGTGTCTAGTTTTTAAGATTAAACTGATTTTGACAGTGCTGTGGTCTTGATGGTCTCAGTTCTTCCTCTGATCTCCAGTTCCTTTTTCCAGGCCTTTGGTAACTATTTTAAGCTCATCAACCACAATTGGTATCACAATCACTTTTACCAAAATCCAGTAGATGATAAGTTTTTGTTTTTTTACTAATTAATGCTAGGTTTAGTCTTCTGCTTGGGACTGAGTGATCCATTACCATCTCAAGGTCTTATTAGTTATTATGGTCAAATTTCAATCCCTTGCACAATTCTCGGTTATGTCCAATCTTGTACTCCTTTTGTGCTAGTTTGCTGCATTTGGTTATAATGTGATTAACCATTTGCATATGATTCAGAAACTGAGATTGTCAAAATCATTTTACTAATGCACTATGAAAATGTTTAATTTCATGGACCTATGTAAAATATTATAATATACAGTATAAAAATTAGCATATATCTATGATATTTGGCTATATGATGTATATACATCGATATGATTGTTTTAGGATTCAAATATATAGATTTTAATGATATTCTGATTAGTCATTGTCTTTATTGGAAATCCTTTTTGAGATGAGGCTTCTTAATCTGAGTATTAATTTTATTGCGGACTTTTGTCCTCATCATGGTAGTTTGTGAGAAAAACAACAAAAGAACTACCAAGATGAGGACAAAAGTCTGCCATAAAATTAATACTCATTCTGATTAGGGTCCCCATCTTTGCTATTATAATCATAGTGTTTGAGCTGCTGTAACACCCAGCTTTTTTCAGATATCTGTCAAAGTTGGGAACCTTGTAATTTCAAATTGAACTCTTTTGTCAAGCCATGGGGATTAGATTATTTTTATTTTGCAGTCCATACTTAGAGGATATCTTATATCAGTTAACTCAAAAGGAGAGGATTATTTTAGATTCCCATTCTTCAATAGATTAATATTCTTAGAAAAAAGATTTCTAAAAGACATCAACAACAACAAATGAATAAAATTTATGATTTAAAAATTAAGTTTTCAAACACTTTGCACAAATTATTATGCATCTCTGCCTTCATGTAGATTGTTTTTGGTGATAAAATCATTTTCATTCTGCTTACATTAGACCTCAAGCAAAACATATCATCCTGATTTTCTTTCTCATTTCATTGGACTTCATTCCTAACTCTACAAATATTTTATGCATAATCAAACCTCTAAAAATTACTTATTGGTAGATATGTTATTTATAAGGACGTTCTATAAAAAAATTAAACTGATAAACTTGTTTGAATCTCTAACATATACAATTCATTGTTATTATTCCCTGATGATAGGTGTCTTTATCTTGGTTGTTCAAGTTACCATATTTTAGGCATTCAATTTTTAAAATCTTTTATTTTACTTACTGGCAATATTAAATCAAACCCTATAGTAAATCCTTAATGGTTGATTATTCTCATTCTGCTATCCATACTTAGAGAATATCTCATATCAGCTAATTTTTCAAAGTCACTTGCCTCTTCCATGGAATCAGTTTAATTCTGTAATTCATTGGACATCTGTATTAATAAAATATCTATCAATGCATAGATGAGTGAGGATGAAAGAATTTAACAGTTACAAAATATAAATATTTATCATTGTTATTTATTAAAACAATCATGGATTTTCCTATTTATTATATTTTCAAACCCTAAACTGAACTCTTTATTCAATCCACAAGTTTAGATCATTTTCATTTCACTATGACAAGCAATACCAATTAAATCTTCCTTGTTGAGATGTTTGACTTGATTGAACTTGTGTCTACCAAGCTACGTAATACACTATAACCAATGGTTATAGCCACTAAGGCATTGACTCATAGGACAATTTAGTGATGGTAATATGAAGCTTTAAACCTCGTCAACATTTTCCATTTAACCAGAGTTGAAATCTTGTGCTTTTCATATTGTAATTAGATGGTAGAATATCTGAGTCAAATGTTACCTTCTAAGGCAAATTTTGTTATGATTCATAAACTCTTCATCATGGTCAAAAAATAGAATGACTGATTGGCCATTTAAGGTCACTGATTGAGGAAACACAAGATAAGAATTAAGCCTTTTTTAGCCAATCAAAGGTTCCACAGATGGAAGTGGCTGATGCTTTCTTGATCCCATTAGTAACACCCTTCATTCTACCAAGGTCTTGTTCTCACTCTTGCAGTCTCCATCATATCTTCTATTGACAGTAATTCCCTTACTTGCATCAGCAGCTAGACACAGGTAACGCATGCTTTTGGGGTTAAGCCACCATACCTTGCATGTGCATGAACAACAACACACAACAAGTAAGTTTTTTCTTGGACACTTCCCATGAACTGAACTGTTATAGAACTGACATTCAAACACTTAGCTTCTTCATAAGCCACCTGTTTCTGAAAGGCAAAAAAAAACTCTTATACATTTCTGTATGGAAGTAAATTATGGAAATAAATCTGAAAGTATGAAGAAAATAGAAAAATAAAGTATTCCAAATAGGATGAACTTATTTACAATAGTAAAGTCAACATTAAAACATTTCGGTTTTATTAAACCATCATCAGGACTTTATGATGAAGAAAAATTGTTACTCTGTATTTACATATGATCTATTAATTTTCTATCCTTTTCTTTTCTTCTTTTTTTCTTTTCTTTCTATATTTGTAATAAAATTCTGAAAATACTTTTATCATCTTTCAATCTGATGTCTCTCTAAGGAATTCAACTCATTTTAAGCATCATTGCCAATGCCAATAATAGTTTTCTGAAATAATACTGACAGAACGGTTTTGAGTCCTTCTCTGTATATAGTTTCTCTTCTCTCATTATTCTAATAAAAACATCCCCTCCATCAGTGCTTAAGCAACAATTTTTCTCCCTCAGAAAGTCCTGATGAAGTTTTACTAAAACCGAAATATCTAATGTTGACTTTACCATCATAAATAAATTTATCACATTTGGAATACTTTGTTTTTCTATTTTCTTCACATTTCTGTATATAATTTTCACCTTATTTGTTGATTCTAATGTTGTTTCTTACCCTTGTTTTTCTACCTCTGCAATCCATCAGGTAAAACAATATTCCTGGTCAAATTAGTTGCTCCTCTTCCACTCTTTCTCTCCTCTTCTCTCTTGCATTACCAAATTTAACATAAAACTAATGTCCTTTCTTTCTTAATTAGAGACTATAATACCCAATATAATGCAATATAAAAATAAGATATAAGCATTATAATATATATATATATATATATATATATATAAGCGTTATGATATAATACCCAAGATGAGGGAATAAGAACATGTGTAAATCATTATGATAATCCTTATCTCAGAGATTCAAACAAAGCTTTATTATATTTTTAACATGATTCTGATCTTCAAAAACTTTATGAAAAAAATTGATATGAAAATTCAGCAAATTGTGCTTTTTTTTAAAATAAAAGAATTCATAATTAAGGTATATTTGTGACAGCTTATATATATATGTGTGTGTGTGTGCATGTATGTATATAGGCTATCAATGACCCTCAATATAAATTTAAATTTTTTATTTGGTCTGGTTTCTTTGTTTAATAGCATATCAACCTTCATGGATTATTTAATTCCTAAGCCACCCTTGTAGAACAACAGTAGAGATACTATTTAATCCATTGCTGGAGGAGATTTGAGCGTTCATACAATAATTAAGGGTATTAGTCTGAAATTGGATGTAATAGTATAACTGGAGTTTGAATTCAGTCACTACAACTTCACAATCCAGAACATTAACAACAACAGAGGATTGTCCACCATTTATTTATTTATAGAAGTACTTAATAATTAAGTCTTAGGTTTGGTTTGGTTTCTTTGTTTAATGGCATATCAACTTTTGTAGGTTATTTAATGCCAAAGCCATTCTCCTAGAAGAACAGTAGTGGTACTATTTAACCCATAGCTGGGAGGATAAGGGGGTTCATACCTTTCCCAGGGGTATTTGCCCGAAAGGGAACATAATGGTGTGACTGGAGTACGAACTCGCTTACTACGATTCCGCAGTCCATTGCTTTAACCATTATACCATGAGGATACCCCCAATTAAGTCTTAGAATGCTTGCAAGTTTATTATTGCCATTAAACAAATATTTCTTTACTTCTAGCAACTGGTTATTTTTGTTGTATTATAATTTTGCTGGTATAATAATTAAGTTATGAGCACCTCAATATGTTGAATGCATTCATATATTGCTCTATATAACATCCATAATAATTAAGTTATGAGCACCTCAATATGTTGAATGCATTCATATATTGCTCTATATAACATCCAATAGCCAATATTACATTCATATATTGCTCTATATAACATCCAATAGCCAATATAACATTCATATATTGCTCTATATAACATCCAATAGCCAATATAACATTCATATATTGCTCTATATAACATCCATAGCCAATGATGAACATTGTGACACTCATTAAATTTGCTTTAAACTACAATAGCATAATGTTCATTAACAGAAATAAATACATTTATCTTACAGATATATAGACAATATAATGAAAATCATCTTCATACTTATCTGGCGTTCACTCACAAGGAATGCCTGTGGTGATTCTCTTGGGAATAGGTGAGTTAACATTAATTAAGATATTTGAAATTATCACTGCCATTGAAAGAGATAATCAAGACTTTGTTTCTCGTTACTGTCACGGAGACATTTGCCAGGCATTTGAGACTTCACACCAAAATCTACTACCAACAAGATTCAGAATTCATTGGTTTAATTTTAAAATTTCCTATTTATTTACCAATAAAAATGGATTCTAAGAATATTAACATTCAAAGAAATTTTGACTATTTCATGTCATTGTACTGGGGTGAATATCGTTGGTTGGTTGGGTTTTATGGCATAGGTTATTTAATGCTAAATCCATTTTTATACAAATAATCAGTTCTATTTCAAACAATTCAGTTTAGCATGAGTACAGTTTGTCAAAAACTTCCATTTTAAGCTATTCAGTTTAGTCAAACTATTCTAATTCAAACAATTCGGTTTAGTATAAGCATGAATTTTCTCCACATACAGTTAAATGTTAAAACAGTTCTATATTAAACAATTCAGTTTAGTATAAGTGCAGTTTCAATCTTAAAAACAGTTCTATTTCAAGCACTTCAGTTTAGCATAAGTACACAGTTTAATTGTCAGAAATATTTCTATTTCAAGCTATTCAATTTAGTCAAACAGTTCTAATTCAAACAATTCAATTTAGCATAAGAGTGCAGTTTAATTCTATTCAACCCATAGATAGGGCCCTATCAGGTACTATCACTCTGGGCCAGAGTAGACCTGGGAGCAATGGTGATGAAGGTGTGCTTCGCATTCCTTAAAGCCCCAGTATCACTGGAACCTCACCATCAGATTGTTTAGTGTCATATATTCAGGACATATATTGTGGAGGTGCCCATGGTGTAATGGTTATTGTCGTAGGAAATGGACACGGTGATACAAGTTCAAATCCTGAACCAGGCTAATTGCATTTCACATAACATTAGTACCTTTGGGAAATTATTCTCCCTCCAGCTATGGGTAAATAGTAGGGCAGACTGGGTTCTTCAGCCTTGGTTAGGCAACTAGTCTAGGAGAAGGAAAACTGAATTCAAACCTGTTAAACTCCACTTAAAAATTGACCTCCTGTCATATCCTGCCCGAGTGAAGGGGTTGGTAAATATGGGTATATTCAGGACACCCGTTGGGGGAGAGGTCTTACTCCACTGCAGAGGTGCAGTCAGGGTATTCTACAACCCCAGCTGACTGGGCAATACACAGTTAATGTCAAAACAGTTTTATTTCAGATAATTCAGTTTAGCATAAGTAAACAGTTTAGAGTCACAATAGTTCTATTTCAAGCAATTCAGTTCAGCATAAGTATGCTGTTTAAATGTCAAAACAGTTCTATTTTAAACAATCCAATTTAATATAAATCCGCAGTTTAAATGCCAAAACCAGTTAACAAACCACGGTTTAATTCTATTTAACCCATAGATCAAACCCTTATCAGGAACTACCGCTCCAAGCCAGAGTGGACCTGGGAGAGATAGTAATGAAGGTGTACTCTGCATTCCCCAAAGCTCCAGCATTACTAAAGCCTCGTCATCAGATTGTTTTGTGTCATATCTAGGACACTCATTGTGGGGGGATCTTACCCTCTGCAGAGAAGCAGTTGGTGTATTCTAGAGCCCCAGCTGACTGGGCAAGAATATCTTTGGCTGATGGAGAGAGTGCCTCATGGTTTGAAAGAAACTGGTTCCATGTATTCTCAAGAACTTTGGGAGGTCAGTCTGGGATACATGCTAGTCGTCTAGAGAAGAGAAAACTGCTGATTTCTTCATAATTTGGATTGGTTTGATATAGTTTTATGGCATATGAACCATTATAGGTTATTTAATGCCAAATTGATTTTTATACATATAAATAGTTCTGTTTCAAAGAATTCAGATTAGTTTAAATACATAGTTTAAATGTCAAAAACAAATCTATTTCAAACAATTCAGTTTAGCATAAGTACACTGTTTAGTTCTATTTAACTCATAGATAGGACCCTATCAGGTGCTACCACTTCGGGCCAGTGTGGACCTAGGAGTGATGGCAATGAAGGGGTACTCTGCATTCCCCAAAACTCTAGCATTACAAGAAGCTCACCATCAGATTGTTTGGTGTCACATCCAGGACACTCATTTAGGAGAGTCTTACCTCACTTCAGAGAAGCAGTTGGTGTATTCTCTAGTCCCAACTGACTGGGCAATCTTTATAATTTGATTGTCTGAAATATCTTTCTATACCGGGTCAATGGTCAACATTTGGGTCAAATCAGGTTATTTTGCAATTTTTGTGATTAATTAAAACTTCACACAGATTGTTTATGAACAGTTATTGTTACTGTAAGAAAAATAAATTCACATAACAGAAAAGAGATTTAGCAATGTTTAGTTCTAACTAAATGATAACTCTATGTAATCATTTTACATCTCCAGTCTGAAGAACTACTTATAAATCTAATATATAATTAAATGAGAGTATTAATATTAATACACTAATTTCTTAAATGTTTTTTTAAGTTAGAATTCTGTACAATTAGGTATACTTGACAGCAAAATGGTTTCTCCCTTATTATTATTATACTATATCATATATTAGAGACACACACAAAAATATCAATCTTTCTCTATTAAGAATTTTAAAATTAATAACTTTTAAAAACATCAGCTGAGTTCATTAAGTATGCATACCAAATTTGGTAGTTTCTCATTAAACTGATTGGCTGTTTGTAAATATTTAAAAAATAAACTAAGATTATGATTTTAAGAATTTCTAACAGAATCCATGATTTGTTTCATTATTTTTTATCCTTATATGATATGATATGATAAATGTTTTTTTCAACCAATAGTAGATTAAAGATTAAGCAGAATAAGGTTAAACCAAAAGACCCAATAGGAAGAGGAGATAAGGATTAAAAAAATAGTTTGAGTACACATGTGAGTATTTTCAAGGATATTTTAGTACTCTTTTTTATATATTTTTTTATTTATCATTAGAAATAATTCGAATAATATTTTTTCTATATTTTGCTGAAAAAGTAAACATTAAGAAGTAATGTTTTTAGGACTACAATAGTTATGTCAACTCTTGATGTTATGGTAAATATAATCTCAGCCAAGAATCATAGACAGAAGAAAATTTATCACAGTCTTTTATAAAATATTCAAGTCCTAAATTAAAATGAAATTTAAAAAATAAGAAATGCTTAATGGTTTCATTATATGAAGATCCAGTTTTTTTCATAATTTATTAAGTCAGTATCTTGAACATCTCTTCATAGAAATGGTTGGTCCTAACTTTCTACAATACAAAAAAATATAGATTCAAAAAAAGAATTAAAAAGAGATCTACTCTGCAAATGGATCCTTTCCATATTGGTCTTAAAATCTTTTTTGAAATTCTGATATTTTTTCACTTGCCTTTTTAAAGCATATCAAATATTCTGTTATAGGATTAGGAATCATTTTAAGTGGACCAAATGTATTCTACACTTAAAACCTATCAGAAAAATTTGATTATATTTTTTACCAAATGGTTGTGGCTTTTGCCCACACTAATGGTAAAGTATGGCCAAACCTAAAGATTAAATTTATTTTATTTTTTTACAATAAAGAGCAAAGTCAACTAGTTTTTATTTCAAGAAACAGGAAGAGATTTATAAGGTTTCTATGCAAAACAACTTGTTGCATCTCAAGGGGTCTTAGCATTTTTGTAGCAGCTGTTATTATAGTTTGTGTATTTGTTTGACTTGCAAGCAAACTGTCTGTAAGATGCTGGGATTTAGCCAAATCAGCTTTCCATGCATATAGCACATTTTTTTTCCCCTACTGAGAAGCTGTGCACAAATAATAGATTTTTGGGACTCTTTGAATGGCACAAATGTTTGCATACAAATAATGGAGCACTTTAAAGGCATGTATGCTTGCTTGTATGAACAGAGTCCGAATGGTTGGCTAGAAATATGTGTTTAATATAGAGAAACTGGCAGAAAGATGGACAGAAATATGCAGTGAGTGATAGGCAAACAACAACAAAAAATAAATACTGGCAGCTCATATAAAGAGATAAAGACTGAAAAGTGTATTTGTGTTGAAGTGTAAGGATTCAAGAGAAAGATTGAAAGTTCAGTGCCAATTAAGTACAAAAATATTTGATAAAAATATATGTAATTTGAAAGACATGTATGAATAAACACATATTAATAAAGAAAAAAAAAAAAAAAAAAATATATATATATATATATATATATATATATATATATATATATATATATGCTTTTGTGTGTGTATGAAAACTGAAAGCAAGAAAAAATTATGGGAGAGAATCAACTAGCAAGTCAAAATAAAGAGACTTGGTATATATACACATACACGCACACATACATATATATACAGTAGCGAGCATAAAGATCAGAATGATGTTAAGAAAAAGTCTAAAGGTGAAATAACTTTTTATTTCAAAACTCCTCAGAACATTTTTTCTAGAAAAATAATGATATAAAAGGTAAATTACATAATTCCAAAATATAAAGCTCAATAAACTTATTTCGATAAAGTTATAAGAATAATTATATAACATTCGAAAAAAATAAGATATTTTTCTTAACATCATTCTGATCTTTATACTCATTACTGTATATATATGTAAATTTACAAATATGAAAAACAATGTATTTAGAGGATTGTTTTATTTATTGTTGAATTATTTTTCCACATTAAACATTATGGGTTTTATAGCAAACCATCACCATAGCAATGTTAATATGTGATGTTATATCTTCTGAATTATATTCAATTCTAAAACAAAATGAAAAAAATGAGAAAACTTTTAGTAGTCTATTATCATTATTCACATTCTGTTTCCAAACTATGTGATGTAATTAGTATTCGAAATTTATTTCAAAACATGACATATTTGCTAATAAAAACATTTTTTTCTACATATGTATCTTTTCTTTTTCTCCTTCCTCTTCCTTAATTTTTCTCTGTTTTTCTTTTCAATTATGTAGCTGTTGTAATTTAGATAGAATTATTATTAGAAGTGTTATTGATAAACCTTAAGTATAAATAAAAACATAATTAATGAAAACTATCTTAAATAATTGATCTTGTAAATTTTTAGCTCTAATTTGACTAAATAAGGAGATAAGTTGCAAAAAAACTGGGCCTTTGTTTACATATATATACACTCATTATATGGCTTTGGCTTCTTAAACAAAGATGTATACATAAACACAGAAAACAAATGATGTAAAAAGAGAAAGTCCTTTTTCCAAAAAGCAGTAGCTATTTCAGAACAAAGGTATCTATCTATCAATCTATCTATCGATCAATAGGGCCAGCATCAGTTTATACTGAGAGGGAGACTGCTGAGGGGATTTTATGCACTGATTATTAAAAACCAAAAAACTGAATATTTTAAATTACCTATTAATTTTCAAAAACCAAAAAAGGCACACTAAATTTTTAGATTTTATCAAAAATCACCTAATTACTGAATTTTTAAAATTAAACTTTTGGTAATTCTAATAAATGTTTTAGTAATTATATTGTAATTCTAAATTTCCTTGTTCAGTTTAAGATTTAGTATCCTTACAATTTTCTGACATTGATAATAAGTAAGAAAAGTTAGCGACCGTAGTCGAGGGTGACCTGAAGGCTCCCTTTTTGATAGCTACTACACTGAGTTGTTGGGGAGGGTGCTACTCCTTTCCCTGGATTGCTCCACTTTACCTTTGATATGTACCTTATAATATTGAATGTTAAGCAAGGCGGCATCAAGTACCATTTTTTGAGTCTTTGGTATGACTCGACCTGGGATTGAACCCCAGTCTCCCAGACCACTGGCGAACACTCTGCTCATTAAGCCAATGACAGGTCACCCTCGACTAATGTTGCCAACTTTACTTACATTGATAATACTGACAAATATCAAAGTCAATTAACATTATGATAAATAGAGTAATCATCATCATCATATCGCGCTGGTAGCACGGATATCCCTGACCCTCTCTCGCCACTCCTCCCTATCGTTCATCGCCCCAGGTAGGTCTTCAGGACAATATCCCATATCCTCACATAGCTGCTAAATGTATGTTCGTGCTGGTTGTCCTGCTTTTGCACGGCCATGTGTGGGGGTCCATAAGAGTACATCTCTTATGAGCTCGTCCCTGCTTCTCCAGCAGTGTCCTGCATGTCTGGTTCATCTAACTTGAATAGTTTTCGTGATAGGGGGCAGGTGGCCGTACAGTTGGTGTCTTGTGGGGTGTTGCCGCCAGGACTTGTTTAAGATTGCACGTAGCATTCTTGTGTAATTGCTGTCTAACTTCTTCTCCAGCCGTTTTGTTAGCATCCATGTAGTGCAGCCATATAGCAGTATCGATGTGACCGCTGCCTGGAAGAAACTGCGTTTCATTTTATCGGTCAGGTCTGATTTCCATATAATTGATAGCCTATTGATAGGTGTCCATGCTTTCGCTAACCTCGTTTCGATGTCCTTTTCGGTTGATTCAATGCTGCTTCCTAGGTAAGTGAATTTGTCTACTAGTTTAAGAGGGGTTCCTTCTAGAGTGGAGATGTCCCCCGTTTGATTATAGCACATATATTCCGTTTTGTGTGCATTAACATAGAGGCCTATGCTTGCTGCTGCTCGTTCCAAACTATGTAGTAGTGTTTCGGCTTGGTCAGGTGTATTTGCCAGTATTGCTATGTCATTGGCGTTGTCGGCATCGGTAATTGTTGTTGCGGAGTACCTTCTGCTTCTTTTCTTCGTCAGTTCGAAGCCATTCTCTCTGATTTTGTCAATCGATGTTCTAAGTACGTAGTCTAGACAAATGATAAAGAGGTACGGAGCCAGCGTGTCCCCTTGTAGTACTCCTGCTACAATGTCGAAGTATTCTGTGTCTCCATCTGGTGATCGTACTTTTACTTTAGTGTTTCTATAGAGAATCATTATTGCTGCTACGGTTTCTTTAGGTATGCCGTACGCTAGTAGGATTTATTCCATCTTTCCTCTGTGAATGGAATCGAAAGCCTTGGTAAAGTCAACAAATATTAATGTCACTTGTAGGTTTTTTGCCCGTACACCTTCAAGGATTCTACAGATGGTTAATATTTGTGAGGTCGTGGATCTATTTCTTCGGAAGCCATTTTGGTTTTTCCTAAGTATGTTGTCAATTTTGGGTTCTATGCGGTTTCGTAGTAGGGCATTGTAGATTTTGGCTGCTATAGATGTAAGTGTTATGCCTCGGTAGTTTTTGGCTAATCCGAGGTCCCCCTTTTTAGGGAAGGGGAGTATGCATCCCTTCATCCATCTATCGGATTTTGATTGTATACTGCGTTGCAGTGTCGGAGCAGTATGTCGTCGAATTGTCTGGTCTTCCATACTTCCGGGGTAATTTCGTCCAGCCCTGCAGCTTTCCTATTTTTAATTTTTCTGAGAACCGAGTCAAGTTCTTCTTGTGTGAACGGTCCTAGTTTAATGTCTAATTGTTTGCTAATTATTCTGGTGATTGGTTCATGTGTTATTTTCGGTGGGTTTCCTAGTAAGTTTTCGAAGTGCTGTTTCCACAGTTTTATTCTTTCTTGTTGGTTTACTGCTTTCAGTTTTGCTTTGGCTGTGTTCTTTCTTCTACTCACTTCGTTTATTGTTTGCCAGGCTATCCAAGATTGTCTTCCACCGAGTCTCTAATCTTATCTATCTGATTTTGAATGTATTCAGTCTGTTCCTTTATATATATGCCTGCTAATTGATATTGTGCCATTTTTAGTTTTAAGGCACTTGTGTTTGTTGGGGTTTTTTTTCCCGATAGTTTTTGGAGGCTGTTTTCACTAGTGCACGTTTTTCTCTCACCGCTAAAGTTTCCCATGGGACTCTATATTTAGTTTTGAGTTTTGTTGGAATGCATTTCGCTGCTGCCTTTCATATTCGTCATTTGGTGTACTTTTTTCCGTCTTTTCTTGTGTTTCGAATCTGTTTCTTAATTCTAATACTTATTTATCTCTTATATCTCTATTGTTCAATAGGGCTCAGTCATAGTGTTTGGTGGTCGCTGTTCGTTTGGCATTTTTTTGTAGGCTTAACTGTATTTTCGCCGTGACTATTCGGTGATCGGTGGACACACCCTCAAAAGAGGAGTATGCCTCACAATTCATTGCACTATTTTTCCATTTCTTGTTTATAAGGACGTAGTCTATCTGAGCTTTAGTATTGTTTGCGTACGTGTATGTCCATAGTTTGCCCTCTCTTTTTTGGTAGTTTGTGTTGAAGCATGGTAATCTATTTTCTATCATGAAATCTGTTAGATGTTGCCCATTCCTATTTGACGTGTTGTGGAGGCTGTATTTGTTGTTTCCGTTTTTCCCGATTTGGGCATTCATGTCTCCGCCAATGACTAACATGTTGTGTTTCGGGATGCTACGCACTAATGAGGATAGCTCATCATAGAAGGTGACTAGTTCAGTTTCTTCTCTAACATTGGTAGGGCTGTAGCAGGAGATGATTGTTGCTCTGGGGTTGCCATCTCAATGCTATTTAGCGTTTTTAATGCTCTAGGTCCTATAAGTAATCCTACCCCTCCTACTGCGGCATTGACAGAGTTTTTCCATGTGGATACAGTGACAAGCGACCATCCATTGCCAGTTTCGTGATATTTGATATCTTCGGAGTGCGTGTATCTGTGTTCTTGTATGCATATTATGTCAATCTTATGTTCTTCGGCCGATGCGATTAGCTCTGGTAGTTGTCCTATTCTATTTAAGGTTCTTAAAAAAAAAAAAAAAAAAAAATAGAGTAATAAAGTGTAGTATTTCTTCATAAAATATTTTTGAAATGTGGGACCCCAGATCTCTTATATAGTCCAGGGTATCATCCTACCTGCCCGACACTCTGATTGGCTGTGTGTGTGTGTATATATATTGGCCCAATTGGCTGTGGCTGTTTGAATACACCTGCATCTCTGCAGAGTAGTAAGACTCCTCCAACAAATATCCTGAATATGACACTAAACAATCTGATGGTGAGGCTTCAGTAAATCTGGAGCTTTGGTGAATATAGAGTATTCCTTCATTGCCATTGCTCCCAGGTCCACTCTGGCCGAGATTGGTAGCACCTGATAGGGTCCTATCTATGGGTCAAACAGAACCAAACTGTAATCACGCAAAACTGAATTGTTTAAAACCAACTGTTTCTCCATTTAACTGTGTGTAAACAAAAAACTGTATTTATGCTAAACGGAATTGTTTGAAACTTTTATCAAAATGACCCAAAAAGGTTGATATGCCATAAAATAAAACAACCAGCCAACATTAGCTGAAAAAAACCTAATAACTGCTGTTGATGACTTTTTTGACCAATAGAATCCAGGCACTTCAACAAGAAATGGAAGAAATATTTGAAATGCAAAAAGGACTATGTTAAAAAATAAACCTCATTTGGTGATATTCCATGAGAGTATCTTGGTCAGCCGATGAACTTTTCAGCCGACCTTCATATATGTACATATACACGATATACTTACACTAAAGAGAAGTCAATAGAAATAGTTGATGCCAAAAAACATTGCATGCAAATTACTAGGCATTTCGATAAATACTTCAATGCATACATGTATATGCTACCTCATATACATCCACATGTGCACATATATATTCCTAAATTACATAAATGTACACATACTTATAAAGGTATATGAATATATATCAGAAAGAATATGTATACATTTTTTCATGAATGTGTGTGTATATATATATATATATATATATACATGCTCATATATATATGCATATGTACCTGTATACACATAATTGATGGGGCAGGAGATGTAGGGAATTAACATCTTTTTGTGGCTGCTTGCATAGGAACCCTGAATAAAATAACAATAATGGGCCATGTTATGTTTACAAAAGAGGCTCAGTGAATGGATGGTACACTTTATTTCTTGGTCCATGTCTTGTTAACAAACAAAAAAAAGAAAAGAAAAAATAAACAAGCATCAAAACTCCAAGACTATTCAGACACACTCATCTTATTTTGTTCTCGGGTACATTTAAGTGGCACGTACAGTCGTTTGTATAGATATCCCATAAGTCTCTTCTTGTCCTTAATCTCTTTTTATATTCTTCTTGCAGATTCTTATTACTTTCTTCTATCTTTCTTTCTTGGTTCTATTTTTTCTCTGTCCATCTTTTAGGATTAATCTTCCTTATTTCTTCATACTCTATCTTCACTTTCTGTTCCTCTCTGTTTGTTTCTCTATCTTATTATTGTCTTTCCAATATCTTCACCCTGATAATTTATCTAATTTCTTTCTGACATTTACATTCTTTTCTTCTTTTTCTAACCCAATCCTTGTATTATTCACTTGATTCTTTTTAATCTTATCTTTTCTTATAATTTTTTCTCCACTTTCTTAATATCTTTGTTCTTTTTGTTCATTCCTTTTTGTTTTCTTCTTATCCATGTCTATACATACTGTTTTATCTTTTTTTTTTCATCTCGTTACCTTTCTTTTAATTCTTATACTTTTATTCATTGTCAATGTCTTTCATTCACTTCTGCTTTTTTATGCAATTTTTCTCTTTTTTTTTTAAATCCTAGTCTTACATCTCTCTTTAATTTTCTCCTGTCATAAATAACTAGCTGAAGTACCTGTCTACACTGGGTACATCAAGACTTGAGATAATAGATATTTATTTTATAGTTTTTGTACATTATATAAAGTTAGAATACAGACAATTGGCTGGAAGACATCGCTAAAAATTTTACTTATCATCAACCAGGATTATTAGATATATGTTTAATATTATGTGAAACTTTCAGTCATGGATTCTGACCAGTAGTGAGTATTTTAACCTTTTAAATTTTATTCACACTCTTTTGAAAATACTGAGTACACTTTTAGATATTTATCTGCAAATAAAAATTGTTTAAACCTGCTTTTTATTTCTTGCTCATAATATATGTCCCATTGGTCAAGTGGGTAGAGTGTTTACTCATGGCCTGAGAGACTGTGGTTCAATCTCATGTTGAGTCATACCAAAGACTCAAAAAATGGTACTTGATGCCACTTTGCTTAACACTCAGCATTATAAGGTATAGATCAAGGATAAAGAGGAGCAATCCAGGGAATGGAGCAGCACCCTCCCCTACACCTCAGTGTTGTAGGTATTGAAAAGAGGGCTTTCGAGTCACCCTTGACTGGTCACCAACTTTACTTATATATATATATTTACATTCATACACACACACATATATATATATATCTATGCATGCAGACACACACACACATATATATATATATATATATATATATTTGTATACTCAAATAAGTATTCATATATATAAATGCATACAAATTGCTTAAAAAGCTACCCCCACCATACTCAAAACTACACCCAAAGTATTTACAGATATTTGCAAAAACAGATCAATTTTATAAAAAAATTGTATCTATGATGCACACTTTTAAAAAACAATTTCACTGTCAAAGCTTTGTGAAACCAGAAAGTTAACCGCTCTTTTATTGTGCAAAGTATCACCAATGATCTGGGAGATCTGGGTTCAATCCCAGGTTACGTCATACCAAAGACTTTAAAAATGGTACTTGATACCTCCTTGCTTAATACTCGGCAATATAAGGTATGTATCGAGGGTAAAGTAGAGCAATCCTGGGAAAGGAGTTGTTCCTTCCCTTACATCTCGGTGTTGTAGCTATTGAAAAGGCTTCTGGTTGCCCTCAACTACGGTTGCCAATTTTACTTACTTATATATATATATATATATATATACCTTTTGTAATAACAAGAGTGAATTATCTGCCTTGTTTCAGATTGGCATAAAGATAGAGGTAGCCACATTTTCATTTAAAAACAAACAAGACAATGACCGCTGGTGACTTCCATACATTACTTGGACTTGACTTATGTGTTTCATTGACATATATTTTACATGGTGCTTCCAACAGGATCAGACCCAGGTGAGAGGGAAAGTACTTTTATTGAGCATATCTGTCACCTCTGCTAAGCTTTATGCACAGTGAGAAGCTTACAAATGATAACTTACCCATGCTGGACTGTTCAGTGGTCAAGAGTTGGATATCAAGATTATGAGGGAAATATTTGCTATACTTGTTAAAAAAACCCTCAAGTCTCACCTCCATTACTAGCTAATGACGCAAAAACAGTCCTACACAACTACTTCATGGTTGACTTTGTGACTTTCTTCTTTCACAACAAACCCAATCCTGAATGAATAACTGCAGCACAACCTCATGAAGCAAGCTTTTACCAATGCAATGCTCAGATGACAAATATACCCATAACCTCCACCCTCTTCAGAAGGGTGATATAGTAACTATATAAAATCAGCTCAACCACCAGTGGAACATTACATAAAGACTTGTCTTTAATTGGAATCATTTTGAGATGAGGTTTCTTAATCTGAGAATTGAAATTAAGAAACCTTATCTCAAAATGATTCCAATTAAAGACAAGTACAAAATATTCAGTACGGACCTGACTCTGGAAGAACAGATAAGGATTTATTAGACCAAAAAATCTATCCTTGATCGCCCTTCAGGCGCCCGTGGCGCAGCGGATAGAGACGTTGAGTCTCTGCGGTTCCAGGTGAGCATTGTCAGAAGATAGCGGTTTCAAATCCTACCCAAACTGGCCAGAGGTTTACTTGGTCAAAAACAGGGTGCGATAGACAACAACTATGGAAGGCAGTAATTACTGGGTTACAAGACTCAGCATTCCTATACGAGGTCACAGTAAATCACCTGAAGAAGGCCAGAGGTGAAATTTGGCCAAAACGTAGTGAAAGAAGAAACAACACAAAAACTACCAAGACGAGGAAAAAAAAGTCCATAATAAATAAAAATTAATTCTCAGATTACATAATGAGTCATTACTCTTCTTCTTGGTTGCCACTACCAAATCAGAATTGATGGATTAGTCAGGAATACATTTAGAAATTACTATTTCTTGAGATTGGTGGAATTTCCAACTATGTCCAATGCCATACCAAATGGACTGCTCGAGCCCACAGCTTCTGCCGGTGATGTTCCAGTCATGCATTCCAATTTCCAAATCTCTGCCAGTAATGATGCCCATACAGCATGAAAAGCACATTGTGCTCTTGGTACATACATCACATGCCATCAAGAATTCCTTGAGATCTGTCAAGACTATTCATACATAACATTGTGGGCCCTTGTAGTGCTTTACCTACATATGGGGGAGGTGGAGGAGAGATGCAAGAACAAGGAATTTGCTCCCTTCTTCCAGATGGGAATAAATATAGAACCAGCAGCATTTTTGTTGAAAAACAAAGAAAATGGTGACTGCTGGTGACTGACATACATTACCTGGGCTTTATCCATGTGTTTTAATTACCTATATATATATATATAAAAAGGTAAGAAATATTTGGAAGCTTTAAAATGTTATAGTGTGCTTAATCTTAAAGATTCAAAACAGTCTTGCTAACCTATCATTTAGACCTTGTGAGGATTGTAACACCATGGCACCATTTTGAATAATAGTAGGTATTATATTTCTCAAATGAAAGACAGACCCATTTATTTCAAATGTGAAAAGTTTATTTTCTGACCGCATCAGTTTATAGCAGTCAGCCATCGAAACATGAGAGACAAGATAGATACAAAGAATTACTTGTGTCATAGAAGCACTATAACATTCATGGGTGGTAGACAAATAAAAGGTCGACTTCCATTTCTTCACCCCATTTTTCTCTCTACCCTCCAGAGGGCTTAAATCTCTGAACTCAACCAACTCTCTGTGACCCCCAACTCTAAATTGCCTCAAGTAAAATAAATAACTCTGCCTATATAGTATTTTAATTATCTCATTCACAAACGAATATAAGAACATGTGTCATTAAGTTTCTTGCATTATGTTATCTTATCTTAAGTCAAGCAATAGAATATTTCCTTTTTAATATCCAGCCTACAACAACAATTTCCGAATAAATTCCTTCATGATTTAAAAAACAACCTGTCAACCTAACATTCTGCTATTCATGTGACAAGTGCACTATTTGACCTTTCCATATGACTTACACTTCATTCAAACATTTTAACTTACTGACAATTTATCACTACAAATAAAATAATCAATTAATATAATTAATTTTCACCCTTAATAATATTACAGGATGGGTTTATAAGCACATTGTTACTATTTGGAAATAGTACTGATATCTTTTTCCTTCCTTTGCTGATTAGAGCCAAACTTTGTCTTCCTTAGGATGAATCATAGTAAAAACAAATTATCCACTCTGAAGAGTTGTGATACAATGAAACAGTCTGTCTGCAGATGACAATATGTACGCTCACCCACATGAGTTGAGCACTCTGGCGAAGGAATTAACAGCTGCCACACACATAATGCAAAACTCTTTGAATGAATTGAGCTCCCTGATATCTAGTAAGACAAAAATGTAAACAAATAAAAGCTACCACATAATGCCTTATAATTCCCGAGCTGACATGGTTTGTGTGCTGGCTGAGCGGTAGGATACTAAGTCTAATATAAAGTTGGGTGGGTTTTGATATCAGCTTTAAACGTCCTATGTGTCTAGCCACACTGAAGAATTGTGATACAATGCAACAGTCTGTCTGTGGATGACAATATATATACATATATGTATATGATGCAGTTTCTGTTTCTAAACTGAATCTTTTTTAGATTGGTTGGTAGTTTGAGTTTTATGGCATAACTACTTTGGTAGGTTATTTAATGACAAATCCATTTGTATGCAAATAATCAGTTCTATTTCAAATAATTCAGTTTAGCATGAGTACACAGTTTAATTGTCAAAAACATTTCTATTTCAAGCTATTCAGTTTAGTCAAACAGTTCTAATTCAGCTAATTCAGTTTAGTATAAATACAGATTTTGTTTACACACAGTTAAATGTCAAAATAGTTCTATATTAAACAATTCCGTTTAGTGTAAGTACAGTTTCAATGTCAAAAACAGTTCCATTTCAAACAATTCAGTTGAGCATAAGCATGCAGTTTAAATGTTAGTACAGTTTCAAAGTCAAAAATATTTCTATTTCAAGCTATTTAGTTTAGTCAAACAGTTCTAATTCAAGCAATTCTGTTTAGCATAAGTATGCAGTTTAGTTCTATTTAACTAATAGATAGGATCCGATCAGGTGCTACCATTCCGGGCCAGAGTGGACCTGGGAGCAATGGCAAGGAAGGAGTGCTCTGCATTCCCCAAAGCTCCAGTATCATTGGAACCTCACCATCGGATTGTTTATTGTCATATCCAGGACACTCATTGAGTGGGGTCTTACCTCTTTGCAGAGGTGCAGTTGGTGTATTCTACAGCCCCAGCTGACTGGGTAATACACAGAGTTAATGTCAAAACAGTTCTTTTTTAAACAATTCAGTTTAGCATAAATGCACAGTATAAATGCAAAAAAAACCCAGTAAACTCAAATCACGGTTTAGTTCTATTTTACCCATAGATAGGACTCTTATCAGGTGCTACCACTCCCGGCCAGAGTGAACCTGGGAGCAATAGCAATAAAGGGGTACTCCACCTTCCCCAAAGCTCCAGCATTACTGGAATCTTACCATCACATTGTTTAGTGTCATATCCAGGACCCATGTTGGGGGGATCTTACCCCTCTGCAGAGAAGCAGTCGGTGTATTTTACAGCCCCAGCCGACTGGGCAATGAATCTTTAAATAAATATTGTTATTATAGCTTTGGTTGACAATTAGTCTAGGTGAAGAATAACTGAATTCATAAGGTGGGGCAGGCAACTCTGTTCCTGTAAAAAAGAGAACAACAATAAACTATCCGTTATTAAAACTATGATACTATTTTTGATGGGGGTGAGGCTATACAAGGAACCTACGTATTGACATTATCCAAAAAATGTGTGTGTGTGTTTGCACAAATATAAGAATAATTGGAAGTCTGCTCTTGAAACAAAGAGGCAATTTCCTGGCAGTGAATGAAGCTCCTTAAAACCAACTCAATTAATAGAAGAATTTTCTGACTTCAGAATAATTAAATCATAATTGATTTTTTCCAGTTCCTTTTTTTTTATTTGAGAAAAACTTTAAAGAATTAATTAAAATGTCCTCACCCCACTTCATGATAAAAAGGATAAGAAAATTAATAATCTTTTTAAATGTGGCCTTTGAATACCTGAAAAATGTTTTACCATTTTAGATCAACTATAACACATCTACTAAAGGACCAGGTGCCATTTGCCAAGGACACTTTTAATCTCATGTCTAATAATAAAGTTCAGAAAAACAACATTTCTCTAATTAGAATGGACATTTTGCTTAATTAAAGTAGAAAAACAGTATCTTCTTTTGATCATTCTCACTTCTTTCTGTTCTTATTTGTTATTGTTTTCTTGATTTTTAATATTGCATTGGTATTTTAAAAAAGATGTTTACTAAACAAGAATAATAAGTTTTTTTAAATTTTTAGATGAAGCATAATATTAGTGATTAGTTTTGACAACTATTTGCTTTCATCTGAATCTTTTTTTAATTTCATTCCAATTCTCTAACAGATCCAGACTGTTTCTTTCTTGTGAGTGAGTCGCACAGTTAAAAAAATTTATATAAAAGAAAATTTTGCCAAATCTAATCAAAGTCTCATACAAGATATATATACTTATATTATATTGAGATATGTCAATTAAATATTGAGAGTCATTGTGTGAAAAAAATGACTTTTTTTTTACTAATTAACTCAAAATTGTTCTGACTATTGGAAACTGATAAAAGTCTCCAAGTAACCTTGCTTTTTGCTGGGTTTTTTTTCCCACAACCTGTCACATGTTTTCAGTAGTTTAAAAATTGCAGCCATCAAGTTGGGTTTTGATTTTGGGAACAGGAAATAATTATCAGGACTAAGAGCAGGGGAATAAGAGAAGGATGAATATTTGTTTTGGCCAAAATCTCGTTCACAGAAAACTGAAAATAAAAAGAATCCGTTTCATTATTTTCATAACACTAAAGTGTTAAATAAAATACACAAAAGAGGAATTGAAATGCAAGAATTCTCTGGCTATATCTCTCACAGTATGCACAGTGCAAAGGAAATAAATCTTTATACAATAAAGAAAACTTTCAGTAAATCAAATGCTACAAATGTTTGCAAATCAATGTTATTCTGAGCAAAACTTGGTTGCAGACTTTTGGTTAGAAGTTATTCTTGCAAAGTTATAAGATTGGATATAAATGTACAAAACATTTATATAATAAAAGATAGGGAGAGAATTGGTATATGTTAGGCAAAAATTTGCTTGATAAAAAAAACACATAATACAAAAACTGCCTTAAAAATGTCACAAAAACTCATCATGTTAAAAGGGGAAAATACATCCTTCTATATAAATGTAAATTTCCAATCTCTATTAATTTGTATTTATCTATATTTCATATTTTTTGTGCACTCACGCTTACATTTTTATGTAAAAGCCAAAAAACAGTAAAACCAGTTGAAAAATAAATTGGTAAAAACATTTTTCATTAAAAATAGAGATATCTATACATGTTTTTTTTTTAAATATCTAGCAGATTTTTCATTTGGGAACAGGCTAGTATGCCTAAATACTCAATTCCAATAAAAAGGAGGGAAAACTATGAACCTACACCTACCCAAATAACTCTAAAGCACTGCTAGATTGTATATTCATAAATAAAAAGTGGATAAAAAGCACTATGAACTAAGAGGCATACTCCTCTTTTGAATGAGTTTCTCCAAATCCCAAAATTATCCTGGAAAAGATTTGCCTGAGTCTACACAGAAAAAAAAAAGCAGTTAAAGCTTCACCATATGACTGGTCTTCACTCAGCAATAATGATATTAGAAATCATTTTACAATAACTGTAAGAAACAAGTTTGATTGTCTTCGGGAGACATCAGAAAGATATACTCCAAATACAAATATGAAAACTTTGTTATCAACCACATAGAAGCAATAGCTGAGTGAATTCTAATCAAACTAAGAGCCAAAAGTAGACTTCCGTGGGGAGCAATAGTAATCAGAGAAAAATAAAATAAAAAATGAAATACATGCAAGGAGATACATTAGCACCATATTTCTTTAAAAGCGGCATAGACTTGATAGAAATAATAAAAGAATATGGCTTTACACCAATAAAACAAGAAGCAGACTGTATACTGCAGAAATGCCATCACATATGCAGACCATGCAGATGATCTAGTGCTTCTGGTAAATACACCACTACATGTCAAATCCCTACTGCATAACCTAGAGCAATCAGCAGGAAGCATTAGCCTCCACACGATCACAAATAAAATTGCGTTTATGTGTTTTAAATAAGAAGGAGCTTTCACTCATCTCACTGGTAGGCCTCTAAAATTAGTAGACAAGTTCAAATACTTCAACAGCAATATCTTATCTACTGAAAATGTTGTAAATGTATGCCTAGAGAAGGTGTGGACAGCTATTGATAGGTTATTGATCATATGGAATCTGATTGATCCAATAAATGGGATTTTTTCAAGCAGTGTCAATGCTACATGGATGCTAACAAAATGTGTAGAGAAAAAAACTAGATGGAAACTACACAAAAATGTTATGCACTGTTTTGAAAAAAGCCTTGAATATCAGCAGTACAGCCACTTACTTCCCATCTCAAAAACTATCTAGGTAAGATGAACAAGACATGCAGGACACTACTGAAGAAGTAAAAACAAACTTGTGTGACATTCTTTTATGGACTGCTATATATGGATGTTCCAGTGTTGGTTGACAAGTAAGAACTTTGTTACATCAGATTTGTGCAGACACTGGATGTTGTTAGGAGGACCAGCAGGGAGCAATGGCCAATAAGGACTGATATAGAGAGAGAGTCTGGGGGATCCATACTGTCAGTGTAACTTAATGATGATGATGATATCCATATCAGGCACCTATATATATATATATATATATATATATTTTTTGGTTTGTTTGTTCGATAGCATATCAATCTTCATGGGTAATTTCATATCCAAGCCATCCTTGTAGAAGAATAGTCATGGTACTATTCAACGCAGAGTTTGGGATATGGGAGACCATACGTTTCTCAATGGTATTAGTCTGAAAGTGAACATAATAGGATGACTGGAGTTTAAGTTTGTTCATTATGATGTCCCAGTCCAGCATGTTAGCCACTACACTCTGAGGAATCTCCCATATATATATATATATATATATATATATATATATATATATATATATATCCTTAACCGGCCTAGTGAGTAGAGTGTTCGCCAATGGCTCAGGAGACCTGCGTTCAATCCCAGATCGCATCATACCAAAGACTTTAAAAATGGTATTTGATACCTCCTTGCTTAACACTCAGCAATATAAGGTATGTATCAAGGGCTAAGTGGAGCAATCTAGAGTAAGGAGTAGCACCCTCCCCTACACCACGGTGTGGTAGCTATTGAAGAGGGAGCCTTCTGGTTGCCCTCGACTATGGTCACCAGCTTTACAGGTTACTTATATCCTCTGGTTCAGATGCACTTGTAATGCACATGTATATAAATTTTTTGTCTCATAATATACAAGTTTTTCAATGCTCTTACTCACCTTTATATCCATTATATATAAATAGTCTCTAATATGTATGGCTATAAATATAGATCAAAATATATGAAAAGATTAAAATTTGTATACATTTATTTTTATTTATTTTTAATCATTTCTATATATTTTAATAGTCTACATAAATGCATCCTTTAAAAAATATTCTGTACTTATTTGTATTTGAATGTACATATGTATGTACAAATATGAACATCCCAACTGCTTACTGCTGTCCCTCATAATCTCACACCTCTAACATCAGCATTCCTCCATCTTAGTGAACAGTGCTCTACTAAATAGGGTTGCTCAGACATAAGAGTCTACACCAGTGTCAGACCCTGTCATAGGATAAGTCTCCTGCTGCTCATGTGTTGATATGTAACTGCATGCTTCCAACTGGCCAAGTCTGCATATGTTGCCACACCTTCATTCGATTTTTTGAGATAAAAGTTAGTAGATTAAAAGACAATAAAGGAACATTTGTTCATCATGGTATTATAATATCCAACACTTGTACAACACAAATACTACCCTCTAAGTCTTCATGATTATAATCCAGTGATGAGCCAAGACAAGATAACCAGTAATCATGTCAACTGCAGGTATTATATTTGAGTTGTCCTTCTCCTAATTAGATAATTTGACAAAGAACAAGGAGTCCAACTCTCCCAGGAATAATGTGCTTGATGGTTTTTGAGATAAAAGCTTACTCCACCCTTTGATATGTCTTGCTTTTCATCTTGCAGGGTATCTAGCCACCTCCTTTACAGGCTGGGGCTGTAGAATACACCGACTGCTTCTCTGCAGAGGGGTAAGACTCCCCCAATGAGTGTCCTGATGATGAGGTACCAATAATGCAGGAGCTTTGGGGAATGCAGAGTACCTCTTCATTGCCATCACGCCCAGGTCCAATCTGGCCTGGAGTGGTAGCACCTGATAGGGTCATGTCTATTGGTCAAATAGAACTAAACAGCATACTTTTGCTAAACTGAATTGCTTGAAAAAGAACTGTTTTGATATTTAAACTGCCCACTTATGCTAAACTAAATTGTTTGAAATAGAACTATTTTTGACATTGAAACTGTACTTACACTAAACTGAGTTATTTGAAATAGAACTGTTTTGACATTTAACTGTGTGTAAACAAAATCTATACTTATACTAAACTGAGTTGTTTAAAATAGAACTGTTAGACTAAACTGAATAGCTTGAAATAGAAATGTTTTCGACATTTAAATTGTATACTTATGCTAAACTGAATCTTTTGAAATTGAACTATTTGTATAAAAATGGATTTAGTATTAAATAACCTACAATGGTTGATATGCCATTAAAAACAAACAAATCCCCTTCAGACAAACTCATTGTGGGTACCAGTTGCACTTTGAGGAACCTACAAAAACATGAATATATTTACATTAAAAGAGGCATACATCTTTAGAAATACCTGAATATACACATTTTATAATTAAGAACTTACTAATATATACTGTGTTCTGCTCACATACAGCACAAAAATAACTCATATATGTATATCTATGTATATATGTTCAGGTTTCTTTATGTGTGTTTATATATATATATATATATATATATATATATATGAAGGACTCTCCTGTTAATCTTGACATATGTGGACTAAGCAGTTTTAGATGTTAACCATTTAACTATCTATACTGATATTTTTATAGTGACGAAGGCCTGTGTACAACCAATAACTTATTTTGGATTAGCTGAATGGTTTACCAGTGTGCCATGAATTCTCCTGAACAACACTCCTCAGGTTTTGATTTTAAAGTTTTTCCTTCTAGACTGGTTACCCTACCAAGGCTAGAGAGCACAGTTTACCCAACTATTTTACTCATGGCTGGCAAGGTAGGTTTGGAAGAGCTGTTCATGTTCTGGGTTTGAATTAAATCTAAGGTTAGTGCATCCATAATAATTTTCAGGTCTGATTTTTAAACAAGTTTTTGAGGTTTCCTTTCTATTCGCAATTTTTCTTCAGTTTTTTTGGGAAAAAACATGACAGCTTAATTACAGAACTCATTAATGCCATAGTGTAACTTGAAAATGTTTTTCTTTTTTCCTTCTCCTTTACAATTTTTCTAGTGTTCTGTTCATAAAGTACCATCTCTGATTAAAGCTCCTGAAGCCCCTTTATTTAAATTCAAGAGGCTAAGCAAGAATGATTCTATCCAATACAATTTAGGATTGCTGATGGTATCAGATTCTTAGCTACTATTTTCTGGACCCTGTTCAGGTTGCATCATTAGCAGAAGAATTTGGAGCACCAAAAAAGCTCATGCCAGGAGTAGTATTTTGATCAGTCAAATCAGAATCACCATCAGCATGAATTCTAGCAAAGATGTCAGGATTTTTTCAAATGGTACAAGCATTCTTCAAGTTTTCTTCTGCATCTAGAAGTCAACAGAAATGTTCCATATCTATGTATATAATGAGAGAGAAAATAAGAGATTTCTTTAACAAACCTACAAATAAATATGTGTGCTAACACATATGTATGTATATGTAATTGTAAAAATGCATAAAGATTTATACACACACATATATATATATTTATATAATATACAAGTATATTTATTTAAAAGAAAATGTGTGTGTGTGTATATATATATATATATATAGGATAAAATTTTGGAGTAATGATATCTCAATGTAGTTAAAAATATGATTAAAAAATAGAAACCAATTATTCCTGAAATATTTTTCCCTTTACTGCTTCATCAGATACTGCAAAGTTTAATGATATTTTTAATGATAAAGTAAGCTTTATAAATGTCAATAAAACTATGTCTCCCAAAGTTTGTTCCTGTATATAATGTGTTATTTCTTAATTGCTCATGTAAAAGTATAGAAAAGGGCTATTATTTCTTTCAAACTTTGGTTTCCTATTCTGGATAATAAAATTTCGAAATTAACCAATTTCTCTGAAAAAAAAAATGGTCACATTTGCTCATTTTCATTTACTTGTAGTTTGTATAAAACAAAATATGAATAAAAATTTAAATGCCTTTATAAAAAAAATGAACAAACATGTTTAGAAGGTTTGGTTTGGTTTTATGTCTAATGACACCTCAAACTTTGTTGGTTATTTAATGCCAAAGCCATCCTTCTAGAAGAATAAAAGTGGTACTATTTAACCCATAGCTGGGAAGATAAGAGGGTTCATACCTTTCCCAAGGGTATTTGTTTGAAAGTAAACATAATAGCATAACTGGAGTTTGAACTCGCTTACTACAATTCCGCAGTCCAGCGCTTTAACGATTACGCCACGTGGACATGCCCCCCCATCCATGTTTAGAAGAGTGTAGCTTTTTAAGATTTACTAGAGTATATCTCAGTGAAAGTACTCTTGTTGCTCCTATGAGTATGCTCCCATATCCTTCTTGGATTTATTTCGGTGATAGTCAAGAAATGAACTTTCAAGAACATTTGGCTGTTCTTCACCAGAGCCGCAACCAGTCCCACATAATTTTTACTTAAGCTGTCTTGAACCACTGCGACAAAGATATCCAACCTTTTTTATTTCTACTCAGTTTCCGGGAGAGTTCTGCTCATTTCTGAAGACACCAGCTTTGACCTTAGTTTCAGACCGCATAGAGAAGATGTCTTGTAGGCTGCAGATATGACATCAAGGGCTGGGATGGATTGTTTCATAAGACTAAGCTTTGGGTGCAATCATAGGAGCTACATCTTTTGTGGATCTGCTTGTGGTTCATATTTGACATTGTGGCTTCCTACCAAAAACACAGTCCATTGTGTTAATGTACTGCAGTATTCCTGCTATCTAAAAGGCAAATATAACAGGGAAATTTGGTAAAGCCTCCTTGGAGACCCAATGTCATTATTTTGAATTCTCCAATAACCTCTCACTTATACTAATCCTATTTCAGGGTTTCTGGCAAGATCTTGATGCTTTTTTATTTCTCTTTGAAGTACACCGAATGAGCCAAGGGAAGATATGGATACTTATTCCCATCATAGAGTAGCACAGCTTTGAGGCTTCTAAATGAACTATCAATGAAAAGACACCACTCATTTGAGTAACAACCAGTTTCAATTGCATTTAAAAGACCAAATACATTGTAGTTGAAGCAGTGCTTCTCTTGACAAGTGAAGCTTTAAAAATATTGTTGACACTTCTTCTGATTTGTGACTTGCATGCTTTTATCTTGCAAATTCCACTTCTTGAGCCTTCATGTCAAAAGCTCAGCATTTGATTTTTTAAGGCCAAGATCTCTATATCAAGTCATTGAAGTCTCTTTGGATGAGATTGAATGAATTTCTCTCATGAGCTTCATCTCTGAAATTTTAATGTGATTTACATCTTTAATAGCTTTCTACATTCTGAATGGCTGTTCTCTCCTGAGGTTAACTGCTTTCCATATGGTGAAGTGGGTACAAGGAGAAAGACAGTTTAGCAATGGATGATCAAAGGTCCAGATACATGATAACAGATGCATTCTTGCTAACATAGGGAAAAGTTCACTCTGCAGAATTAACAACAGTTTGAGTGGTTGATGGCTTCACACCAAATTCTTGTAATAGTGAACTTCATGGTTCTTCTTTTCCTCTCTTTACCATTCTACAAAAGAGCAAAATAATATTTATTTCCTTCACAAGTAATCTGTTAGAAGTTCATATGAAATATTTTATATGTGACACTCTCAGAAATTAAAAAAAAATTTCAATTTCAAAAAGTCTAAAAGTTGTATAATATAAAATCTTACAATTCAGGCAAATAACAATTGTCCATTTTACCTTCCAGAGCTTTTCACAATGTTTGCAAGTAAAATGAAATACCCAAGGTTTGCCTAGATCTCTGATAGGCATGCTAAAATATGCCTTGTCAGCTTCACACATTTTAGTAGATGTTGTCACCGAGTACTTTTTTACTAGTCTTGATAAACTGGCCATAAAAATAGCAGGATCTGTCTGGAGAATGTTTACAGCTCTTTTTGATGTCATCTCTGATAAATTCAGATAGATCTATACATTCACATAGGCAAGTAGAAATAAACCAAAGTGTGAAGTTGTGAGCCTCTATATATATGTACGAGGGAGTGTTCTAGAAAATTTTTATAAGTTTTATAGCATTCTTGAAAATTTGTGTAAGTTTGAGAAAATCTGTATCCATTAATTAGCACTGAATCTACCTGGAATGTTCTGGAAAATTGGTCAGTTTTTAAATTCCATTACCCGGGTCACAAAAGCAACATTTGAAGAGGAAAACAGGGCCTTTCCATTTACTTTAGACATAAGCAATTGGGAAATAACACTTCCTGAGCTGGAACAAGAAAAAGTAATAAAAAAATATTTTATATAATAAAATTGTTGACATAACTGTCATGGAAACAGATCCTGAATGTTTGTTGGTTGGAAACTATTGAAATTTGAAAATTATATGAATATCTATTTGTCATTTTTATTATCATTATAAGATATAACTAAAGATTTCTGTTGCAGGGTAATATTATTAGTAATTTATAATTGATATTTATTAACTGAAGAAAATAATATAGTAGATATTCAATTTGCTTTCATCAATTTTATTTCTATTAATCAATATTCAATTTTGTCTTTATATCAATTTGATTAAAAACAGGTATAGTCTGGTTTGGTTAGGTTTTATGGCATATAACCATTGTAGCTTATCTAATCCAAAATCTTCTTTATAAATATATATTATATATATGATTTATAAATACATTTTGTTGATAACATTTTTAAATGAGGCTGAGCTCATTTTTTGGTACACAGTTAATTCAATTTACTATGAATCATTTGTTTGCATACAGTTAAATGTATATACATATGATATATAAGTGAATAGTTTGTAGGTAAGTTCATTTTTAAATAAGTTACAACTTATTTGTTTGTGCACAAGTACTGCTACTGTTTCTACATAGCAAGATGGTTTCAATCACTGCTATATAACACTAATAATTCTATTTGACATTAATAATTTGTTTACAGATAGTAAAGTGTTTACCAGTATTGGTATTAAATGCTATTATTTTATTCAACACTATTCATTCATTTACTCACAGTCAAATGGTTCCAAGTATTGCTTTGTATCACTAACAATTCAATTAAATGGTCATTTATTTACACACAGTTAAGGTCAAGCAGTTCTATTTCTAACAATTCAATTTAGCATAAGTCATTTGTTTGCACACTGTTTCAATGTCAAAAAGTTCTATTTAAACCATAGATAGGGCCCTCTCAAGTGCTACAATGGCAATGAAGGGATACTCCATACTCTCCAAAGCTCCAGGGTTGGAGCCTCACCATCATATGGTTTAATGTCATATCCAGGACACTTCTTGTGGGAAGTCTTACCCCTCTGCAGAGTTGCAGTTGGTGTTTTCTATAGCCCCAGCCAACAGGACTAAAAACAGTTATATATTAAATAATCCAAGGAAATGTTTGAATTTTTGTCATTAAGTAATTAGCCATTATGTATTAGAGCTTTAATTTTTATTGTCTTTTTTTTATCATATGATCTTTTTTCTCATTGAAAATTTTTATTATTATGGTTTTCTAGCCTGCTGAAATTGTTTTCAATGCTCTGTGATGTTCATGTATTCTCTTTTCTTTAGAAAACTTTGTATTTCTCTAATGTATGTTTTATGGTATATTTTGAAAGTATTTCATAAACATCTACTTTTTTGTTTGTTGTTATCTATAAATCATATGGCATAAAAAGATTTTTTTTTCCTTTTTATAATGATAATCACAAATTTTCAAATAATCTAAAATTCCAAGTTTAAAAATATCCCTGACAACTAACGTCTGTTTCTATGATATCAGTATAAAGATTTTAGACAATTGATTGTTCAAAATGTATAAGAAAATTTTTTTAAAGTCTTGGATGCTCTGACTAAACAAAGCTGGTTTAAAGTCTAAAATATAAAAATGACCACTGAATCAAATATTGCCTATGACTCTGAGTTTCATGTACAATAGGCAATACGATCATCAGGTGGATATCAGTATTGTGTGAAGTTATCTGTTTTTATTCTAATTTAAAACCAAATAACAATTGTAATTATAAAAAATGATATAAAAGCAAATAATCCCATACAAAACTGATACCCATATGACTATTGTGCAACCCATTGTATGTGAAACTCAGTGTCATGGGCATTATTTAACATTGTGGGTATATATATATATATATATATATATATATATATATATATATATACCTCTGCTCAATTTGAGATAACTATTTTAATGAAATAGAGTCGTATTTGCCTGGTTATCATGTCTCAAGAAGAGGGTAAAAGCAAGTACACTACTTTGTGCATGTATTGTGACAGATAATAAAGTCATACATGTTGAATTCACAGTTTAACTGCCTAAAAAAAACAACATTTCTTGGGAAAATATGATTTAAAATATTATAATGTTCTCACTATCAAATGTGACCCACGATGGATTTTTTACATAGAATAGACTGCATATCATTATAATGTGTAACTTCACATAATATTGATATCCATTTGGCAATTGTGCATCCCATTGTATGTGAATCTTAAAGTCATGTGCTGTATTTGACTTTGTGGTATTTTATATCTGTGTGTCTGTATGTATACACCTGTTGGAAATATACACTTACACAACATATACCTCTATTCAATTTAAAATTGTTACTTTAACAAAAAATCATACTACTGTTCTGATTATTGTCTCTAGTGAGCACTCATCAGCTCATGAGTTGTTCAATCTTAAGCTTTGGCTTGGCAACCAGCCCATGAGAAGGAAAATTCTGAATTCAAATCAGCTTTATTCCACTAAAAAAAATTAACCTAGTCAATTCTTTCCTTTGACAGAGGGGTTCGGTAAATATCTACTCAGAATTGTACAACACATGCTGATTTTGCTCTTAGCCTGGGCAAAAATCAACTATAACATTTTTTTGAGTTTAATCAATTTAAAATCTAGCAGAAAAAATAATGGTGCTTGACTTTTAAGCTGGTGTATATATGTACAATCATTTGTATGTATGTGTATATATGTATGTGCATCCATTGTATGAGTGGTCATTGGTTGAATTAAAAAGAGAACCACTTAACTGCCCTTACAAATGGTTTGTTTATATTGGTGAAAGTTTGAGTTAGACCAGCCACACTTTTTTGATGAGCTGACGAGTGAAGAATAACGCAATAATGTACCATAGATTCTTTAAATTGCTCTCTTCCTGGTTTTAGGTTCAGGGTTTTCCCTTATGAAGGCTAAAGAGACCAATCTACTATAGCTGTGGAAGAGAATAGATGGATTCATACCTTCCCTGAGGGCATTCAAGAAAAAGGAAAACATTAAAGTAAAAAAGGTAAACAACCTTGTTGAGGATTTGCACTCGGTTTGTCAAGTCCATAATGATAATCATTACACCATGTAGGCTTCTGCTATATATATATATGTTTGTATGTGTGTGAGTGTGCATGAAAACATTGTATGTATATTTACATGACTACTTCTATTGATCTCATTCACTCTTTCATGATCTATCTTGATACACACATTCATGCAAATAAATATATATAATATGAATAGAAGCATGTATATATTTGTCAATATTTTTTTCTATACATATACCTTATCATTGTATATCTTTTATATTGGCATAAAAGTCAGAATAACTTCCAATATTTCATAAAAATGAACAAATTCTTTAAAAAATGAAAAGATCTCTTTGTGGCAATTTCCTGCAAAGATATCACATAGTATTCACCTCTTGTCAGAAGCCAGGATTGGCATTTTGTCTTTTATTCTTTCTGAAAAGTGGAGGTAGAGAAAATGAAAAAAATGGCTGGGGAAAGCTGAAAGACAAGTTTGATTTAGAAACAAGCAAAAAAAAATTTGATTCTAACATGAAGCACTGATTTAGCTACAATTTTTCTATGCTGATTTTTTCTCCTCAAGGTTGGTGGATAAGTTGCATTAGAGGTTTTCAGTCCATGCTATATACATATGTAAACCTTTTTTGTATATATAGAAAGATAATACATGAAGAGATGCGTGCATTTATAGCTGAGCTAAACTATGTCTTTGATTTTCTGTGAGGTGGTTATCTGTGTTTATATGTAAATATTACCATATCTCTGTGTATGGTTATTAGCAGAAGTTTATATGAGTCAATGAGTGTAGAGATATAGATTTTATTTTTTGAACATGGATGTAAGGTTGTTTATAATTATATTCATGAGTACTAGGTTTTATATAAGAAATGATGCTGGTTGGTTGATTTTGTGGCATGTCAGTCCTTGCTGTACCATTTTATACTAAAATCAGTTTCACAATCATCATCATCATCATCATGTCGTGCTGGTAGCACGGATATCCCTGACCCTCTCTCTCCACTTATCCCTATCGTTCATCGCCTCAGGCAGGTCTTAATAGTCTCCAATTATGTACAAAAATGTATCTACACAATAATTTTAAACAAATACAGACCTTATTATCACAAACATGTCTATTTGACCTATAAATTGGACTCTAACAGGTGCTACCTCTCCAAGCCAGAGTGGCCGTAAGAATAATGGTAACAAAAGAGTGACTCCATACACCTTTGAACTCCTGAACTGGAGTCTTACAATGAGATGCAGTTTAGCACCATATCCAGGACCCCACTTTTTTAAGTGAAAGGTTTACTTCTCAATAGGGGCTGAAGTTGGTATATTCTAGGTCCCACCAACATTAACAATATGTATTTACATGAACACATGTGAATACTGATACAGATATATCTAATTACAGTTGAGAAGAAGAAAAGCATACTATTCATTTCAAGAGAAACTACCACAGATACAGTAAGTACAATGACCTCATTGAATAAGGCAAGTTTTAAGCAGCAAAGCACTATTTTTTCAGACATTTACTTCTGCTATACATTTTAGCCTGTGATGAACAAGAACCTGCATATTGCACTTGTAAGAGTATAACTTTGAAAGTAATTCTCTCTATTTTTTATTATTTTGTCACTCAATATCAGAGATGGATGTTGGTGGTGTGGCAGTAGGGATTGAAACATTCTAACAATAAACCATTTTTTTTGTCTTGTTACGGATTGCAGCTGAATAACAATCTGTCAAAATGGTGTCAGACATGAAAGCAGAGGTATATCATTGAATTCCTTCATTCTAGTTTACATTCATCAATATTTGCTGGATAGTGACTGTAAAAAAAAAGAAGCCATGACAACAGTGATGTAAGTGAAAAGTCAGTTTCACCATAACTGTCAAATGACAAAATAAAGAGTGCCACAAATAGTTCATTTGTGTGAATTGGGCCCATGAAAGATGGACTATGCAAACAACAATTTTCTGACAATGATGCACATTATTACTGCTTGAGAAAAGTGGTTTTCTTTATGAGTGCAGATTTTTATGTGCATACTCTGGTTTATTGCTTCAAAAATGCATTGTTAGTAATAGTTACTATGTGGAAAATTAGTGTATTTTTCCCACTTTAAAACTAGGCATCTCAAAGTGGTCCATGTAGACTCCTGAAAATAAATAAAATTTTGTGAATAAAAACACTGAGGGGAAACTTATTAATTTGCATTTATAAAAATTGCTGAATCACGTAGACTACTTGTCAGATTTTGTACACTGAGCTGAATGCCAGATTTGGTGTAATGGTCTCTAGTGATATGTCATTCACATAAACCTAATTCAAATAGAGAAGCACTTTGAACTTAGAACGAGCTGATTTGCAGCTTAAACTCACTACTCACCAAACCCAATGTTATATTTTTGCCCAGTTGCCTGGAGGTGTAGAAAATCCAGATTGCTTCTCTGCAGAGGAGTAAGACTTTCCGAATGAGTGTCCCAGATATCAAACTAAACAATGTGATGGTGAGGTTCCAGTTAGGCTTGACATTTGGGCAATATGGAATATACTCTCATTGTTATTGCTTCCAGGTCCACTCTGGCTCAGAGAAGTAGCACCTGATAGCACCTATGGGTCCAATAGAACTAAACTGTGTATATATGCTAAACTGAATTGTTTGAAATAGAACTGTTTTGATATTTAACTGTGTGTAAACAAAAAGCTATTCTCATACTAAGCTGAGTTGTTCAATGTAGAACTATTTATATGTATAAAAAGAGAGAGAACCCATGACATGAGGACTGCAACCTCATAATAAGTGAGTTTGCATTCCAGTCATGCTATTAAGTTCACTTTTGGACTAATACCCAAGGGAAAGGTATGAACCATCTTATTCCCTCAGTTATGGGTTAAATAATACTATTACTACTGTTCTTCTACAAGGATGGTTTGGGCATTAAATAACTCAGAAAGGTTTATATGTCATTAGAAACTGAATCTGAACCTTCTATTCATTTCATACCCACTTAATTCTGTCAGTCTGTCTCTACATAAATATAAAAATATTTCCACTTACTTCTTTGAAAAAGTTTTTGCCATATAATGAGAAAAGAATTTGTTTAAACTGTTATGGTTGATTCAGGAAAAGAGTTCACACTAGGCAGCTAAGAGAAGTATTCTTTAGAGAATTTAGTCACAAATGAAAAAATTGACTTGTAAAATAAAACTTCTTTTCCTGTCTAAAACTGAATACTTTATATATTCATGTATTATTCAATCTTATGTAAAAGCCAATTCTTGATTCTTGGTCACAAATTAAGATTCAAAATTTAATTAATTAGAATTTTAAATCAAATTTATTGATGAAATTCCTTTTTGGAGAAAGGGTTTCTCCTCATTTTTATTATTTATGAATAGGTCAATGCCAATATTTTGTCTCAAAATTGAGTTTTCAAAATACACAAGTATACTCAGTATTTTTGTCATATTATATCATTGCAAAAAAGGACATTGTAAATATTCATTACAAAATTATTCAAATTTGAACATAATTTATTGTATGATGCAACAAGTCATTCAAATAGCAAAAGTAAATTTTTCAAATCAACCCGCTTCTGAAATGAATAGAAAAACAATTTAAACCATTCCAGTTGATAGCTTAGATACTGCTGTATTATAAGTACAAAACCAATACCTTAATGTTAATACTTCCAAGTTGAAGCTGTGTCAATATTACTGTATGGATGCACCAGTTAGAATTTAACAAAACACATGGAAAAAAGGAAGATGAGAAATACTTGAGGATTCTGTATGTTGTTTTGAGCAAATCTTGGAAATAACTCACTACAGAACAGCTACTGTACAGCCATTTACCACTCATCTTACTCACCATCCAACTAAGACAAGTAAGCCATCCTGGGCACTACTGGACAAGGAAAGATGTTTTCATATACAACATTCTCTGATGGATTCCTACACATGAACATACCAGTGTTGGCCAACCTGCAAAAACTTACATTCGTTAACTCTGTACAGACACCAGATGCCGTCTAAAAGACTTACTAAAAGTGATAGCTGATAGGGATGGATAATAAGAGCAAGTCAAAGGAATCCATGCTGATGGCACACCTTGATAATGATGATGATGCAGTTTTATGACTAAGTTGAAAAATTCTAACTTTTAATTCTTTGAACAGACAGGAACAGATAATGCACATTGAGTAAAAATGTATAAAGAGGATTTAGTATTGGATTAATTCCCTTGAGATCAACTCTTTTCTTTTTTATTTACATCCGAGTAACCTTCCTGGAATCTTTTTGGAATGGTACTCACCAAGAAATGTATTGACATTAATCCATATAATCATTTATAACCTATAAAATCAGGAATCAATGCTGCCTGAAGCACCAATATGAACGCATGTTAAGAAACTTACATCCTTTGTTATTATGTTCTACAACTCTTCCATATGAGTTGGGCGGGGGAATTGATGGAACTGTTCTTTATAGACTTATCTGTAACCTGAGGGGTAGTCACATCCTGCTTAGGTATCCTTCCTCCAATTTTTTACTGGAGAGGAACTTGATGAATCTTGAAGGCAAATGGCATTATAGATCTTATAAAACTAGTTGGACATGTGTGTGTGCAAAGGATTGGTGTATATGGGTGAATAGATGTATAGGTTGTTTCCAAAAGGATACAACCATCTTTTTGACATTTTGTATTTAACCATTTTTAACTTCTTTGTAAACAAGGAATTATAAATAGCCCATTCTGCAAAGACAGGTTTTTAAGAGATTTTCTGCATGTGCAACGTAAATGCTTGGATTCATCATTGAGAACATCAGCAGTTAACAACTTGGGCCTGATAGAAGTTTTTTCAATTCTGAACACACCCAACCTCATGAAATTTATCAACCATAGGTAACGAGAAGTGTTGACTAGAGGAAACGTATTAAATTAATTTTTCTTATGTATATACAATTTATATGTGAAATATATTTATGTATGTAAAATAGTATATCTGATTTAACATAAAAGAATGGATGTTCAAATGAATCTAGTGCATGACAGAATTATTTTAAGTGCTAAATACAGTTGTCTCTGAGAACAGTGTTATTGCGTTGCTATGAGACTAATATTGCTGTGCAAAATTTACATACCAGTAAATTCTACCCTTTTATCTTTAGTGGATGTGTCTCCTATAAAACACTCTAGTTAAATGTGCATATGGAGGGGTGAAGCAATGTAATGGTTATTAGTACAGAAAATGGAATTGGTGAGCTGATTTCAAAATTTGATTGGGGCTGCTTAAGATAGTTTCACATTTGTGCCTTTAAGAAAGGCATTAATAAAGGTGATGATTATGATGATGTAAATATTTTTCCACATATCAACATATTGCAAGAATTCTCTATTTTTTTATGAGTTAACCAAACCCCCTACATGAGTAGGATGCAACACAAGTTCATATTTTAAGCAGAATTCAGAATTTTCTGCCTCCTTGACTGGTTGCCATACCAAGTTTAAAGAGCCCAGTCTGCCCAATTATTTACCCGTAGCTGAATGAAGAATAGTTAGATTCATACCTTTCTTGAGAGTATGAGTGTGATCTTAAATGATGCAAATAGTCTCATCCAGAATTTGAACTCAGGTTACTGTGTCCATTTCCTATGATGATAACCAGTACACCACAAGCACCTGCTTACATAACTATAACCCAACAATTTATCCCATCATAAATAGAAGCTCAGTATCAACATGGACTGCAGTTCTAACAAGAAGACAGTCGGTTCATTACTTGTGGGTTATTTAATGTCAAATCTTTTTTTCATATATGTACTCGTAAGCAAATAGTTTGTAGGAAAATATTAAGGCATTAATCCTCTTTTTTTTTTTGCACCCTGTTTTATTGCCGCATATCTTGACAAGTTATTTCATTATTGACATGGTCTGATGCAGATAAAAGTAGGGGAGTGTGTATTTGGGCAAAAACTCTCTCATCTGAACCAAAAGCAGATGCAGAAAACAATAATAAGCCAGTGATAATAAGGATAGTCAATAAAAAGGTCTTATTTCTGGCATGTCATGATGTCACTAAAGATAGAGTGAGCACTTGGATAAATGACACTCCTTTAACTACCTTACTTACCAAGGCAGCAGCAAAGGAAAAGTTGTTAGAATTAATATTCAAATTGAATGGAAAGGCAGGAACCCACTTATCCAACCAGCTATGGGGGAATTAGTACCACTACAGTTCTTTTACAAGGATAGCTTTGGAATAAAATAACCCACAAAGGTTGATATTCCATTAAACAAAGACAGAAGATATAAAATTGTTTGCAGCTTAGTTTGATGCAAAAAGATACAACCACAAAGCCCTTCATGAAATTGAACTTATACACAATAGTTAATAAGACTGCACTTTGGGGATTGTGCATGTGTGCTATAGAATTTGATTGACATTAGGAAGAGATGTGCAGGGATATAAATTCTCTATGATGAAGAAAAGATATTTGCCTAAAGAAAAAAAGAAAGTGTGATGTAAGAAAAGTGAAAGAAAGGACACTGGAATATAATTTAAAATTTCTCCTTCCATCTGTATGTGAGAGATGTGTGATACAATTACCAAAAGGTGAAGAAAATGATGGAGATGAACTTAAAGGAGGAAAAAGAAACTGATTAAATTCTGAGGTATTTTTTATCATTTGCAAACAGGAAGGGCAAACAAAGAAATGTACATATCACTAAGTTTTCAGTGTTTCTACAAAGATATTTTTCATTCCGAGATGTAGATGTCATTTAATAAGCTGGGTCTTGGTGGGCACAAAGTCAGAAATATGAGGAACTTACTCCGGATCAAACTCATAATTCCATCAGAAATGGTCTGCAATATTAGCTTACAAACCATGACTCTACACTACATGACTAATTTTAGCTTAGTTTGGCACAAGGTCCAACTTAGCAAGAATTAAAATCATTATCCATGGTCTACTAGCTTTAACTGGCTCATTGGCCCAGTGTATAGAGTGTTCCCCAATGGAACGGGAGACCTGGGTTCAATCCCAGGTCAAATCATACCAAAGACTTTAAAAATGGTACTTGATACCTCCTTGCTAAACACTCAGCAATATAAGGTACATATCAATGGTAAAGTGGAGCAATCAAGGGAAAGGAGTAGTGCCCTCCCTTACACCTCGGTGTAGTAGCTATTGAAAAGGGAGCCTTCTGGTCACCCTTGACTACGGTCACCAACTTACTAGCTTAGCTCACTAACCATTAGACCACATAAGGCACTCTAAAAAGAAAGTATAGATTAGATTTAGCACAAAGCCATCAGTATAGGGCACCCAGTGAAAATGAAACTCACTACTTAATAGCAATTTGCTAGTAAGACAAACTTCTGAAATATTAGACCATGACAAGATGCCTATAATCAGAAATGTGCATGGTATAATGGTTATTGACATTAAAACAAAACTGTTTGTGTCCAAGTCATACTATAGCTCTGGTATTTTTTGCAACAGCCATATATGAGTCTCGATTCATTTGTGTCCCTCCCACTTTGACACGGTGGGACGTTAGACAAATCCTTCCTACTATTGCTCTTGGGAAAGGCATAAATTTATTTCTTCTTTTCCCAGCTATGGGTAAGATACTAGGCTAGAATGAACTCTCTAGCCTTGGTAACCAAGCTATTTAAGAGATGGACAATTTGGAATTCAAAACCAGGAACAGGAGTCACTAACTTTGCTATCCAAAGAAGGAAATTGAATGTTGTGTCAGGGGGTGGAGTTAACATGGTGGTAAATGACAAAGGCAAATACAGCCATGCACAGGCAAATAGTCATAGCAACAATGTGGACATCAAAGAATTTACTCAGATTCGCTGACTCTTATGGCAGATGAAGAAAATATACACATACACACATATATATGTATATATATATATATGTGTGTATATTTTCTTCATCTGCCGTTGAACGGATGTATGTAAACAATAGTAATTGTGATTCATAACCGTTTAAAATTTACTTCGCAGCTAATATCTCCTCGTGGCTGAATAGTTAGAAGCTTTGGTTTGACATTTGCGTCAACCGGGTTTCGATCCCAGCTACGGGAAGATACTGTCTAGCCACACTGATAAGTTCTGATAGAACAAAACAAATCTTAGTCTGTGGTTGACTATATATATATATATAGAGAGAGAGAGATGAGGACGGATAGATATAGGGATGACATAATTAGAGAAACACAGATATAGGGATGAAATATATATGTTGGCCAATTGTAGTCAATGGCGACCTGAAGGTTATCTTTTCAATAGCAACTACATCGAGGTGTAGAGGAGGATGCTACTCCTTACCTTGGATTGCTCCAATTACTCTTGATTTACATTTTATAATGCTGAGTGTTAAGCAAGGAAGCATGAAGTAAAATTTTTTGAGTCTTGACCAGGGATTGAACCCTGGTCTCCTTGACTTTTGATAAACATTCTAATCATTATATCAATGGGCCTATGTATATATCTGAACTTGTGCTTTAAGTGATACTAGACCATAAGAGACAATAAGGTGATCATTATGATTATGTAAATATTTTTCCACATATTGCAAGAATTCTCTATTTTTTTATGAGTTAACCAAACCCCCTATATGAGTAGGATGCAACACAAGTTCATATTTTAAGCAGAATTCAGAATTTTGTGCCTCCTTGACTGGTTGCCATACCAAGTTTAAAGAGCCCAGTCTGCCCAATTATTTACCCTTAGCAGAGGGAAGAATAATTAGATTCATACCTTTCCTGAGAGTATGAGTGTGATCTTAAATGATGCAAATAGTCTCATCCAGAATTTGAACTCAGGTTACTGTGTCCATTTCCTATGATGATAACCAGTACACCACAAGCACCTGCTTACATAACTACAACCCAACAATTTATCCCATCATAAATAGAAGCTCAGTATCAACATGGACTGCAGTTCTAACAAGAAGACAGTCTGTTCATTACTTGTAGGTTATTTAATGTCAAATCTTTTTTTCATATATGTACTCGTAAGCAAATAGTTTGTAGGAAAATATTTCTGTTTTTAAATGAATTGTTAGAGCACAAGACAAAAGTAGTAAACAAATTTTGCTTCACAGGTGTATGGTTTGTAGATGATCTTCTTTCATAGGCGTACCTTATATATTTTGATATATATCTGCTAGATCGAGGTTTGTAATTATGTTTTGTTTCAATATCTATACTTTCTAGATGATAGGATCTACTTAGTTGCATTGTTTTTATTTGTTTATATGGTCTTGTATAATAATTTTTTTGATTTTCATTCTTGATGTTGAAGGGTCTCAAGATTAAGATGATGAGAGCCTTGATATTTTTAGTCATTTTTATTCAGTAGTTGTTTGCATATGATTTATTTTGGATTAGTGGAAAAGTTTGAATTTGGTTGGGGTAGTCAGAATGTGTTTTGTTTTTTCATATTTGCTTTCATGTTTGGTATTTAATTTGTGATATAAGTTTTTCCAGAGTCAGTTATTTTGGGATTTGATGGGCATATTGGTGATCTCTGTGATCTTCCTTTTATGGTACTTGTCAGAGATTTAAATTCTGTAGATATTTTTGGGCAGTAGTACAGGTGTTTATTGTGGGTTCAAATTTCAGCTTAGTGTAGTTTCTTTAATTGTTCTTGGAATTTTGGCCAATTGCTTGATCTTAGTTGCAGTAGATTTTTAATGAGAGCTCTGTATAGATCAAGTTAATTGTTCTTTGTTGAATTGTTGCTGCTGATTGGAGTTTCTTTTTGTATAACAGTAGGAGAGATGTTATTGTTAATATAACATTCAGCCATTTTCCTTGCTTCCAGAAATATTATATTCCTTCTATACTTTGTCTCCAGGATTTCTTTTTCTCTTTTATATATAAGTTTTTGAAAATGCAGGATGATTCTCTAGGCAGTTTGAGCATTTGGTTTCATTGGAACTATTTTCCTCCATGTGGACTGGGTTTACTAATCACATCTTCCATATTTTGAATATCCTCAACAGATTTCTTAGTGGAGTCTATATTTCTTAATTTAAAGTATTCTAAGGGTGTAAAGATATTTTGTTCTACCGCATTCAATTTTCCTTTCCTTTAGAATTATGGGTTTGTTAAATGTCAAAATGTATTTATATATTTCTTCACCACACCTTCTAATGGTTATCCTTTGTAGTCTGTGATGACCTTGCTTTCCTTTGGTGGTTTTTATTTCCTCTGATGTAACCAGGGATAAATCCTTGTTTCTGATAACTCCCTTTGATGTATTAAACTTTTCATACTGGTAAATTTTGCATTTTAAGTTGTGAAAAGTTTCCATTTTGATTAGGTTTTTGGCATGTTTCTTGCTATTCACCTCTGCAAGTAGATTGCCACTTTTGATTTTTTTTCACTGTTCACAGGTTTGCTCTGTTGGAGATCAATCTTTCAATCAAGAAAGGTGACAGTTTGATCAAAGAAGTTTCCTCTTGAGATTCAATTACAATAAATCTTGGGAATACTGTTATTTCATTGACTGAATTGGATTCAGGAAAAATTCATTGTATTTGTCATATGTGTTTGTTTTTTCACTGGTCCTGTGCTTCACCACCCATCGCAGAGTTTTACTTCTGCTGGGAATTTACCAAGTGTTGGTTGAGGTTTACAGCATATCAACTCTTGTTGCTTATTCACAGTCTAATCTTGTTCATATATATATATATATATATATATATATGATTTGTCAATAAATATTTTGTAGTTAACAATTTTTAAACAAGTCAGAGCTCAGTTGTTTGCACACAGTTAAATGGTTTCAAGTATTACTATCTAACACCAATAATTCTATTTAATATTATTCATTTGTCTGCACACAGTTAAATGGTTTCAACTATTGCTATTCATTATTGTTTGTAGGTAACAATTTTTAAACAAATCAGAGCTCAGTTTTTGGCAGACAGTTAAATGGTTTCAAGTATTGCTATCTTATACCCAACAATTCAATTTAAAATCAGTCTCTTGTTTGCTTGCAGTTTAATGGTTAAACAGGTCTATTTAACCCATATTTGGGACTCAAACAGGTACTACCACTCGGGGTCAAAGTGGACCTGGTAGTGATAGCAATAGAGGTACTCCACATTCCCCAAACCTTCAGACCTGGAGCCTCACCATCAGATAATTTAGTATCATATCCAGGACACTCATTGGTGGGAGGAAGTCGTACCCTACTGCAGAAATGCTGTTGGCATATCTTATAGGCCCAGACAACTTAGCTTTTACTTCGTGGAATATCCATTCATATAGGTTGGGACAAGTTGGTAGTTGGTTGGTTGTTTTATTTTACAGCATATCAATCCTTTTGGAGTCATTTGATACTAAATTAGGTCATTTTGATAAAAGTTTCTTACAATTCAGTTTAGTATAAGTACAGATTTTTGTTTACACACAGTAAAATTTCAAAACAATCCTATTTCAAACAATTCACTTTAGCATAAGTATGCAGTTTAAATGTCAAAAAAGTCTTATTTCAAGAAATCCAGTTTAGCATAAGAACACAGTTTAGTTCTATTTGACCAATAAATAAGACCTTATCAGGTGCTACCATCAGGGCCAAAGTTGAAAAGGTACTCTGCATTCCCCAAAGCTCTTGCATTTCTGGAAACTCACCATCAGATTGTTTTGTGTGATATCCAGGACACTTGTTGGGGGAGGGGGGTCTTTACTGTGAAGCAGTCAGTGTATTCAACAGTTCAAGCCATCTGGGCCAGTTGAGACAGGGATACATCAGCTAGTATACTCATTTGAGGAGGGAGATTTCAAATTCCTAATAATTTCAGGCTTTTAGTGACTGAAATCTAGTATCATACAGTTAAACAGTGGTCAAAGTCTCATTTCTCTCAATGAGATTGGTTCTTATCCACCTTCTTCTAGCACCTTTAAGATAAAAAGACTGGGGTGTTTATTTACCACATGAGCAACTTGAAGAATATGGTCAGGACAATCAATTAAGTGCTAGGGCTTGGATTAATTAGCTGATTGATCCAATCAAACCTCACTAACTGCTTGTCTAGCCCAGTAAGAGCAAAAGTGAAGTGCTACAGCTCATGAGACCACTTTGGAATCTGGGTCATGGACTGCTCAGCCACAAGGATCCCGTCCTCATGGGTGATGATCTATCCTTATAGATCACCACCCACAATCATCAGGTAGGGAGGTGTCTTTTTCCTTTGCAGAGGTGCAGTTGGTATATTCTACAGCCCCAGCTAACAGGGCAGAAATATCAGACAAAGTTATTGTGACTAGTTTGCAAAATAAACATAGTGACTACTTTTTTAAATTATTTGAGTTTTATGCCAAATCAACTCTTGTAGGTTATTTAATGCCAAATCCTGTTTATACATATATTAGATGTATGATTTGTAAATGAATAGTTTGTTTGGTAACATTTTAAACAAGCCTTTTGTTTGCATACAGTTAAATGGTCTCAAGTATTGCAATTGCTTGTACACTGTTAAATGGTTCTCAGTAAATGATTAAATACTTCTTTTTGACCCATAGATGAGACCGTAATAGGTAATTCAACTATGGTCAGAGTAGACCTGGAAGTAATGGCAATGAAGGGGTACTTGACATTCCCCTAAGCTACCAGACTGAAACCTCACTATCAGCTGGTCTAGTGTCATATTCAGGAGACTTGATGGAGGTGGGTGCAGGGTCTTATCCCTCTACAGAGATGTAGTTGGTGTATTCTTCATCCTCAGCTGACTGAGGTAGTATTATTTCATACCAAGTGCTTTTCTTGTACTTATAATTTGATAATGGTTACAAATCATGAAAAACATTATCTCTACTTTTTGTGTTGAATAACACTTTTTTTTTACCAAACTTCTTTGGTGAGAGTCCAGATGGTGTAATAACTAATATGCTGGACTGCAACGTCATAATGAATACGTTTGGACTCCAGTCGTGCTATTGCGCTCATTTTTGGAAAAGGTATAAGATCCCTGACCCATAAGCTACAGTTAAATAATTAAGTAAAGTTGGTGACCTTAGTCAAAAGTGACCTGTAGGATCTTATTTCAATAGCTGCTATGCCAAGGTGTAGGGGAGGGTGCTACTTCATCCCCTGGATTGCTCCACTTTACCTTTGATCCGTACCTTATTATGTGGAGTGTTAAGCATAGCGGTTTAGCAAGAGTTATATTGTTGTGTTTGGGCAAGAAGGAAAGTGTTGTGTTTTAGTAAGGGTTTTAGTTAAGTGTTTTTGGCGAGGAGAAGTTGTAACGAGTTTGTGTTTACGTTGAGTTGTTTCCTCGCTAAGTTTGTAAGGTCCCTCGCTAATTGTTGTTAGGTATATTAAGGAGAAGATTCAAGATGTATGAAGTCAAAATGTTTTTAGGAATAGTTTTTATTTGCAGCATGGAATATTTAGGTTTACTTTTTTGTGCTGCAAGTCTCGTAGGAAAGATTGTGAGTAAGGAGACAAAATGGAGTTATGGGAAGGTTGAGAAGGCAGCGCATACCGTTGGATGTGCGAGGGATGATGTTCGCCGTAGTTTAGCGAAAGTCTTGTTTGCCGTTGGAGGAAATAAACTTTGGAGTCACCATGAGTTTTGTGTGTCTGGTGGATTTTGGGGAGAGGCGTGCATTGTCTCCATTAAAGTGGCCCAGAGGTGAATTGAGAGCTAGGTGTTGAGAGCGGAATAAGGCATCGCATCGACATAGCCAATTTTGGGGGTGACATAAAGTTGTTCCTGTGGTGGCGTATTGAATGTATCTAATTCATATGCAACTGGAATTCCTTGGTCTAAATGATAGACGCAAGGAATCCATAAATTAGATAGGTTCCCTCATGTGTCCATGCTGCTGCTGTTGAAGAACGGCCAGTGGGACATCTGCACTGGATGGCGTTGTTCAGCCAAAGAGGCTGTGTTTGGCAGCTTACCCAATTTCTGCTGCCCGGAAAAAAGATCCGGGCTGAATAGGATAGGTCATCCTGATTGGGTGAAATTATGCGTCGAATTAAATTGCACACCAAACCAAAATACCTTCTGCTACAGTGGCATCAAGTACCATTTTTTGAGTCTTTGGTATGACTAATACTGAGACCATAGTTAAATAGTACCACTACAATCCTTCTACAAAGACAGTTTTGGCATTAATTTTTTTTTTTGTTGTATGGCATATCAACCTTTGTGGGTTATTTAATGCCAAAGCCACCATGTAGAAGAACAGTATTGATACTATATAACTAATAGCTGGGCTTTAGCAATAGATAAAGCAACAAAGGTTGATATGCCATTAGATAAAGAAACCAAGCTTTTTGCTAAATTTCCTATTTACAATGTGACTTTGTATTTGTATTCATCTGCCTCATAACAGGGTAATGAGAAATTGTTTTGCTATGGTAATGAAAATCATTACTCAAGTAAATATTATAAAAAAAAAGCATAGAAAGAAAGAAATGAAAATGAGATTAAATAGGAAGAAAAGAGAAATTAAAAAGAAAGGATATGAAGTGATTTAGTGAAAGAAGACTGAGTGCAGAGTATAGAGAAGAAGAAAGAGCAGGTGAAAGAGGTAAAGTATGAATCCATATATAAATAACCCAGTTATTATTAATAAGCTATGTATATATGATTAAAGTAATTGTTATCCTTATATATAAATATATATATAGGCAACATTTTTTCATTCAAACATGTTTGATTAAATAGAACAGACACTTTGTGTCTACCTATTATGTCCTCAATCCATTCGAGTCAACAAATGAGTCCTTTGACTATGGGATGAAATGATTTTAGGAAAGTGCAGTACATTTCCCAAGTACTTTTTCCCCCAATTTGAGGCCATTTGGGGGGGGGGATCAAAAGTCAAATGATGTATTCAGCGACAAGTCATATATATATATATATATGTGTGTGTGTATGCAAATAGGAGGAAAAACAAGTAGAATAAGAATTTATGTATGATTGAGCGTGATTATGATGATGGATGATAGAGACAGAGAATCAATAAAATCTATGCTATCAATACAATGATGATATATATATATATATATATATATATGTCTGTGAATCTTTTAGAATGACATGAAGTAGCAAGATTTTCTTAAATCAATGTATTTGAATTGATTTTATCAAGAGAATAAGGAAATTCTTTCTTTAATTTGCAACTGAATAAAAAAACATGCGCTGGATCATCTTTTTTTTAATGATTGAAATTTGTGATATAACAGATATAACCCTTTCCTGAATAGACTGTTGTTATCTTAGGTTGTCTAGTTATCATTGATAATTGCAATTTTTTGTATCTCCTGATAATAAAACCCAAAAAATAAAAATGGTTTCACTGAATGTAATTGTTTGACTTTTGTGCAAGAAAATCAAAAATTGTGACAGGGTTTGTCTTGTAAATTTCATAAATGAATAATTTGTTACCATTGGGATTTGTTTAATGTTTTTGTATGTTCTGGATCTTTTTCAGAGGATACAATTCTCTCAGTCAAAGAGACTGAATACCATATAGAGTTAGCTAAATAGAATTTAGCAGTTTTAATTCCATTTATAACATCAAAAAGCTCAAAATACCAGTTAATAGGTACAGTGGAGTTTCTGCAGACATACCAAAGTTCATGAGGCTCTTAGATCTATATAAGTAGGAATTCTAATGGAACTTATATTTAATTTAAAAAATCCAATCCTTTTGCAAAAAAAGTATGATTTTGTATCTAGTAGTCTGAGAAGCAGTTCTTTAATACTGTACATGTTGAAGCAGGGAGCATAATTTTACATGAGTCAGTGATATTGTATTTATTAGCATGAATATGAATACATGATATGAATAAATTACCAATGTCTAATAATTTCTGATAACATCATTTGTAATGTTATGCATTCATAACTGCCTATACCAAGAACTAATCTCAATGATGAAGGTTGGCTATGATAAAGACTGACGATGTATGATTAAAATAACAGGATTTTTTCCTTCTATTCAGAACAGAAGACAAGTCTGGCAAATAGGGTTACAAAGTGCAGTTGCTCAAACTCAGAGTAATTTTTTCCACTTTTGATATCCCCAACAACTCCACCAGCACCATCTTTTTCTTAAGGTGCATTGTTTTTGAAGTCAGAAATAAAGTTGAAGCAAAAAAATAAAATATCTTTTTCTCTGATGCTATAATTCTTTTCACGTGTCAGATCTATGCCAACATCATGAAACATGTTCAGTATTAACAGCTGCAAAAAACAAAGTCAGTCATATATTTTAACATTACAGGAAAATATATATTCTTTAGTTTTATGTTATGACCAGCAATCAAGTGAGTGGGAAGCAGTCATTTTCCTCAGCCCAGTCAGCTGGGGTTGCAGAATACACCATCTGCATCTCTGCAAAGGAGTAAGACCTCCTTAATGAGTGTCCTGATATGACACTAAGCAATCTGATGGTGAGGCTCTGGGAATGCAGAATAATCCTTCATTGCCATCACTCCCAGGTCCACTTTGGTCCAGAGTGGTAAAACTTGATTGGGTCCTATCTATGGGTCAACTAGAACTGTTTAAGATTTAATCTGAGTGCAAACAAAATATTAATACTAAATCCAATTGTCAGAAATTAAACTGATCATTTAACTGTGTTTATGTACAAAATGTGTTTACAAATCCCAAATTAAATATATATATGTAAAACAGATTTGGCATTAAATAACTAGGGGAGGTGTCCTCGTGGTGTAATGGTTAAAGTGATGGACTGCGGAATCGTAGTACACCAGTTCGTACTCCAGTCGTGCTATTACGTTCACTTTCGGGCAAGTACCCTTGGGAAAGGTATGAACCCCCTTATCCTCCCAGCTATGGGTTAAATAGTACCACTACTGTTCTTCTAGGAGAATGGCTTTGGCATTAAATAACCTAAAAAGAGTTGATATGCCATTAAACAAAGAAGAAAGAAAAATTAAATAACTAACAATGGTTGATATGCCATCAAACCAAACCAAGTTATCTTCCATATTATTTAAGAGTTACACCTTTTCTTTAATTGTTTTACCTAAAAAGTTCACCTTGTGCAATAAAATTCAAAACTAATTATTTTTATTGGTATTTTTTAAATGTAAAATAATTAAATAACACAATATTTTATAATATTTTGATTCATGAGTCTATGCTCAGTTGCTGCTACATTAGCTGTGCATTTTTTCTGGCAGGGAACAAAAGCCTACATGATGCACTTGTGAGAAGATAACTTTGAAAGTAATGTCAGAGGTGGATGTCAGTGGTATAGCAGTAGGGGTTAAATCATCATACCCCTAAGCCATATCTTTGTCTTGTTACAGAGAGCAGCTCAACAGCAGTCTGGCAAAATGAGGTGTATAATTGAATTCTTCCCTCAGAAAAAAATTGTTCCATTTGACCATTACCAACACTTGCTGTAAATGTAAACAAAATATCATTCATATTTCAGCAGTGACAACAGTGATGTGAGTAAATCCAAGCTTAATGCAGCTGTCAAACAAATTATCTAAAAGAAAAACAAGCATAACAATAATTCTATATATTAATACCCATGTAGCTGTCTATCTACTTTAGAGTTTGGCATACATCATCCTATGGGAAAAAGAGGCAAATAGAATGAAAGTGAAACCTAATCAACAATGACAGTTTTTTTGTCCTTTGCCATAAGGAATGATATATCAAATATCAATTGTTTTCTTTGCTACTGGGTTAAAGTTTTGCTTTCTTTTGCATAACATTGCTTGTTGCTCTTGTAAAGGCTTTGTATTTTGGAGAGAAACATATTTTTGGATGGCTTCTAAATAAGATTTTAAATTTTCTTTACTAATGAGTCACTAAGCCCATGCCTCCACTATATAACACCTTAAATTAAACATCTATCATTCTTAAACAGTTCTAGTTGACCCATTGGCAAATTTGTCAGAGTATATGGCCCTTGTTAAATTTAACAATTCTGCTTCAACTGATCTTTATTATCTGTGTTAACTTATTAAAGGTTTCAGTTACATATGTGGTTCTGAAGTTTAATATAGAATTTAATCTTGTCTTTCATTTTTGTTAACCAAACATGGGACGAATAATCCAAGATTTCTCAGGTGAATGTAAATTCTGAGAGGCACATATGAACTGAATGTTTTGACGTGTCTTCAAAACCAATATTGATCAGCTGCTTTTCAGACAAGGTTGCCAACCTGAAAAAAAAATCTATTTCATTACTTACTTGAATGATCCAATAAGTACAAGTCTGATGGCTAAAAGAAAAGAATCTCTTTTGGTAAGTTTTGAATCAGTCATTTTCTTTTAAGTGAGTTTTATAAAAAGTTGCTTCGAGCTTTGCTGATCCAGAGTGCACATAATCAACTGTGCTATGCCTGTTGGGTTTTATATTGTTGAATAGCCAAGTAATAAAATGTCTTCTCTTGACTTGTTAGAGGGCAGAAATAATAGCCAGAACATAATGAATATAAAAGTGTCATGGTAAAAGCCAGGTGATGAATATCAAGGCAAATAATTTCCAAACATAAAACAAACTGATGGAAATAGCACACCACTCAGCTTAAAACAGTGCAGCATTGTAATGACGAAGAACATGGCCACAGGGGAACAATTACAAGTATAGATTAATCGCAGCATTATGGACAGTGTCCACAAAATGTGATTATGGCCACTCAGCCATGCCTGACTGGACTACCAATTTACCATAGTTGACTCTGGAGATGAAAAAGAAATATGGTTCTATTAGTATTCTTGTTCTGTCCTTTTATTGCACGTGAGAAGTAAAAATAACTCGACATCTTCTTTTATTGCTGAGTGAAAGAATTCTCTGTAGGAAATGGCAGTGATGTCTGGAGTAATTAGGAGTTAAGATCATATGTTTGTAGGATGGAAAAATGAAAGACTATAATGTTAAAAACATATTTAATGATTTTTGATAAACTAAGACTGGATTATTATTTGCTTTCCTTAAAAACAAGTGTATTTATATTTACTTTCCTCAACATAACATTGTATAGGTTTATTGAATGGGACTCATGTGCATACTTGTGGACAAAGACCAAAAATTGTTTTGACCCAGCAATCAGTGTTTAAGAGGGTCAGACTACTCTAAACATCTCTTTTGGTTGAATGGTGAAGTGCTTTGCTAGGGTTGATATACCCAGGACCAGTCTCATTTTGATTTTTTTTATGTCTTTCCAAATGAAAAGAACACTGGAAAATGAGAGCATAGCTGAATAAGTTAAACAGACATGACACTCTAATACCAGCTGGAAGACTTAAGATTGTTTTGTTTAATTAGTTGCTTTTATGGCATGTCAACCAAATAAGGATTTTTATTTTTGTATTTTGGATATATTTTTAAATTTTCATTTTTATTGTTTGGTCCTATTTTCTTTAAAAAGGCTACAATTTTGCTGCTGTTTAGTTGAAAGAGTTCTGTTATGTTTCTTACCTAAAAGTATCTCTTTCTAATGAATGTTTGGCCCCAATAATATTTTTATATACAAATCATACAAAAAAGCTTTTTCGTAAATCCAAAAAGGACACAATACAAGCCAGTAGAATGGGATAAAAACCTAAGATTAATCAATGTTTATTTAACTATCTGTGGCAGCCTCATTACTGCCAGTTTCATCTTTAAAGAAATAAAATAACCATATATATATATATATATATATATATATATAGGTATTTTCTTTTTTAAACAAGTTTGATTAAATAGAACAGGTTCTTTGTGTTTGCATATCCTCTCTTTAATTCCTTTATGTCTTCATATGAATCATTGAAGGTGGGTAATTTTGGAAAGTGCTTCATGTTTCCCCAAGTATCTAATTACACACACACACTTATATAATCAAACAAGTATAACAAATATCACATCATATTTTTATGTTTCCTTTTCTTACTTTATTTAAATATTTCATGTAGAAATTTATTGCTCTTTCTTCTTTTTCTTTCTTTCTTTCACTTATATATGTGAAAGAAATAAAGAAGAAAAAAGAAAGAATTAGGCATAATTAAACTCAATTAAAGCTTTTAAAAAAGCATATCTTGGATTTTAGTACAAAACAGCAAATATGAGCTGACTAGTGAGAATCAAACTCACTACTCCATGTTAATTGATCAACAAGATTAACTTGCAAACCAATATTTGCATCCAGAAAGATGTGTTTTTCTGTGATTATTTTGCCACATGTGTATTAAGACTATTCCACCTGTTTTATTATGAAAGCAAAAGTCAGCCATGTATGACTGATGTGTACTGATGTGTAAAAATTACCTATTCTTTTCCATTTCTGAGTTCAGGTACCCATTATTTGGAAAAGTTTGTTTTGAGAATTACTTTTTCACAATTGTTGCCATTTCTTTTCAACATATTCATTCACCATAACATTTATATCAGTGTAGTCGGTGTAGGGTATTTTAGGTTTGGGATCATTGACCATTCCTGTGGATGATTTGGTTTCTCTATCTCCTCCTATCTAATTCCAATGTGACTCGGTATCGAGCAGAATATAATGGCTTTAGTTTTATGCATGCCATGTATTTTGTTGAGGAGTTTGATTATCAGTGGGTTTTCTAGTTTTTTTCTCCAAAGTGAGATCAGGAGAGATAAGAAGTCAGAAAATATGATGAATTTCTTATGTTTGCTCACAGCTATTAGAGTTAATGCCAGTTCTATTACACAAGCTTCTGCACTAAAGATGGCTGCTTCCTCTGGTCAAAGTTTCTTTTATAATAGTTTTGTTGAGTATTGCTGCACAACTTATTTTTTCTCCGTCTTTAGAGCTATTAGTGAAGATGCTTAAATGATTCGAGTATTTTCACTAACTTTTGAGAACTTTTCAAGGTAGATGAATGGGCGAGTTTTTGTTTTAGGAGGGTTGCTTAGTTTCATTATAACATTGGGGTTTTTAATGGCCCAAGGTGTGGATATGATAGTTCAGCTCTGTGTAAAATCTTGAAAGGGATCGATTCTTTGGTAAGATGCTCAATTCGGATTACAAAGGTCTTTATTTTGGTCTTTTCTATGTTGAAAAGTTGTTTATATTTTGGGTTTAGAGTTTATATGCTGGAATAGAAAGGACAAGATTTTAGTTGGAGATAGTTTTGGAGGGCTAATTCCTTCATCGTGGATAACGTCTAATGGTTTCAAGCATTCTGGCAGATCTATAGATGATATAACAACAGATTATGGTTCTGTAAAGTTTTTTTTAGAATTTCTTCAGTAGCTCCCCAATCTCTTCCACGCGTAGTAATTGCAGTGCTTTGTTACATTTTGTTTTAAGATTACTTGAGTGAGGAATAAAGCATTGTTTTTATTCATATGTCACGCCTTAAGATTTATATCGTTTGACCATTGACATATCTGAATCTTCCAGTTTAAGCACAGGGGCATTATAAAATTTTATCGTTTGGCAACAGTGAATACATGTAGTTTTCGTCTTTGAGAATCGGATTCAGTTTTATGTTACCCATTTGGGTTTTTTTTGTTTGTTTTTTTTTTGTTGTTGTTTTCTTTCAAAGCATTGTTGTAATTGTTTCTCTGCAATGTGAATGAATCTTGATCGATCTTATATCAAGAAGCTATACTTTCGGAATTTGCACATCAGTAGTTAAAAATATCTCGAATGTTATTGGCTTATTTTCAAAGTTGGACCGTTAGTGTTCCTTGGTGGATATTTAAACGACTGGGCAAGTTTGTTTTTTTTTGTTAATCTGTTATTCAGTCAGTTCGAGAGACGTTGAAGGCGAAGTCTGCCTTTTCACAGGCACCTCAGTCTGTCAGAGAGGGGTTGAAGGCAAGGTCTGTTTTTCTTAAACTTCACTGGTCCTTCAGAAATGGTGTAAAATTTACAATTAACAGGGAGTTAATTGATTTCCGCGGTTGAAGGGAAGCCTAAAAGTGGTTTCTTTCTGAAGGAAACAGAAAAGTTACCAAGTTCTCCCAACTCAATGAGAGGAAGTCTTGAGAGACATTTTTTCAAGAAGAAAGGACAGTGGAAAAAATCTAATGAAAAAGGTTAAATTACTCAGAATTGTCTTGAAGTCATGGAGAAAAGGATACATCTCGTTGGGAATAAACAAGTAAATTAATAAAAATTTAAATATAATTAAAATGAAAAAAAAATATTAAGAAATGCAGAAACTCCCAGACGCCTCTGACAGGAAAAAAGGGGCGACGCATGCGTAAAGAAAAAGCAACCTCCCGATAAAAGGAGGAAGCTCATGTCTCTTTCACCAGTGACCAGCGGAGTTACAACATCTAAATCTCCCGGCTGCTTGTGAAGCCAACGTGGCAGCTCTAAGGCGCCACGTTGGGCTAATCTTTCACTAGTAGCTGCCGTCTCGGTTAACAGTATGCCAAAATATTAAAAGCTACTAAATCGAACTACGAACTAAAACACTGTACTTGGACAAACTCCCAAAAGCGATTAACACGTTGTTAAAGCTTTAAAATACCAAATGAGGACATATTTATACCAAGAAACGATTAACGTATTTTTAAACACCTTGACTGGGGAATTCAGCCATTTCAATTGTATTAAGAGAAAATTCCCTCACCCATTGATTGAATGGTTGTTGAACCCAGGAAATAAAATAAAAAATAAAAAAAAACTCTTCGTCTCCAATCTGTTGCTGTCTTCTTTCTTTTTGGGCCTTCTTATTCAAGGAGTTACATCAACTAGAAAAACGTGGGGTAAAATAGAATAACCTCAGAATGGAGTCAGATAAAAAAAAAACGGTAACACAGCTTGCCCTGACCTCTGTCGGATCCCCATAATCTAACTGGAAGAGTGAAGAAAATTATTCCTAGCCTGTGATAAACACGTGTCAGAAATTTGAAACAAAAGAAAGAAAGAAAAAAAAGGGAACTTTGCATTCAGACACCATATTGGGATTTCTATGAAAAATTGTTTTCGTAATGTTCAACTTTTTTTTGTTTTAGTCCAACGGTGACTAAGTCTATTGGACTTTCCAATTTCATGTGTTTTTAGTTCAACTATGCACGGCGAAATTTGTACAATGTCAGCGGAAGTGTAAGTGTTAAATTTATTTCATTTGAAATAAGTTCTTTGGTAATGAGATAAAAGTATTTGTTTGTCACTAAAATAAAGTTGTTTTTGTATGTTATAGTTGAGAAATCTTCCCCTTAGTCTGTTCTAATACGCATTTTTTATTACTTTTCTTTCTCTTCCTTTCTTATGAAGATTCTCAGTTTCCAACTGTCTTGGACGACAATATTCAAGGGTTTGTTAACTTCCATTCCCTTGTTTTTGAACTCACGAGTTACACGCTGGGAGTTATTCTGTAGCAGCCACTGATCTATTTCCTTTCGCGAATCAATGCCCCCGCCAAGAGAGTCTGTCACTCATTGACCAATCAACTGGCAGAGCGCATTAATTCCTTCTTCCTCTCAAGAACTATTTTTTCCAGTCCCTTCTTTTTGGGTGTCGACAGTCAGAGAGCCATGAGCCAGCAACACAAATAGACCTCTCTCACATGACTGCTACTGATTCCACTTGGAAACCATCGCAGAAGAAAACGCAGCTGCTAGCTTCGCACACGCTTCCTACAAACCAAGGACCAACATACTGACCTGCGACACAAAAGAGATACTTTCTCATTCTCACTCCTTTACGCCTGCTACTATAATAAACCTTTCTTTGTTGTGTTGTTTAAAAGAAGTTTCGTAATTCATTTGTGTTGCCAAATAATTTATAGTGTTAGAGAAATTAACCATTTCCTGAAACACAAAAATTCGAAAAATACACAGAGATCGCACAAACCCAAGTTTTAGTCCATTGCCAGTATTATGATTTTTATGCTGAATAGCATTAGTAACCATTACACCACGGGCACCTCCTCTAGATTTTGGAGGTTGCTGAGTGTCAACCCTTGGCAAAATTTCAAGTCTGCCACTCAATCCAAGTTTATTCATGATTTTCATTATTCCGTACTTCAATGGGAAACAGAAAATTTGGTCGGTTATTTGGTTTAGTTTTGTAGGTTATTGGTTGTTGCATCCGACTCCATTTGTTTTCTTCTTACCCCAATCTAACTCATTGGTGTTTTCTTTGTCTGTGGAGGCTGCAAAAGAATTACTGAAGGAAGAAAAAAAGGAGACGAAGATACCGTTTAAATTTCAACTTTATTTTGGAGTTTAATACAGCTACTCTCGGACGAGGAAATGTCTTCCTGAACCATTTGGAAACAAGGCGTTAAAATGTATTAGCAATTTTCAGTGGGTGATAAGTACAAAGTCGGCGCTTATGTTCAGTTGCTGCTTTTTGTGAGATATTTGAGCAGAGACGGCTGCTAACAGGAGAGTCGTTTCTGGTGAATTGTGAGTTAAGTTCTGTCCTGTTGTCTAGTCGAAATGTTCAGCAACGGGAGCTACTGGTAGAAGAGTGAGCCAGCATGCCACTAAGCAGACATGTGGGTTTTCCCACCTGCAGCTGCTGAGAAGTAGATCTTTCCAGTCCAAGTAGTCACTGCTGAATGAGGCAGAGTTTCCCTTTAGTGCCCATAAGTTTTGTCTTTCAAGCGCTCGCGGCTCTCGTTTCCAGTTAGAGGTTTCTGGGAACTGCTACACTTTTAGATTTAGTTAATTTTATTTTTTATCTTTATTTTTTCTAATTCCACACCTCCACGTGGTATCTTATGCTTTTTCAAGATAAAAAAGATATAGCTACAAAGTATTCTTTTCTGATATTAGCCTCTCTTATATGAGTTTCTAATTTTATCAATTGATCAACCGTGCTTTTGTTTCAGAAACCATACTGGTATTTTGTTCTGAGGTTCTATTTTTCAAGGAACCAGATCAGTCTCTTATTCCATTGTCTTGCAGAGGTAGCTCGTTAACGATATGGGTCTGTAGTTTTGTGGGTTCGAACCATTTTTGTTTGGTTTGAAATGCGATTCACTGTCGATTGTTTCCATATTTTGGAAAATTCTCCATTTATCCCAAAATCATTCAAATTATTTATAATTGTTGAGGGAACTATTTGATGAATTCGTTGTGCATCTCATCAGGGCCCCCGGATGTATTGTAGGACCTATTGACAGACTCCATCAATTCTCTCAGAGTAAAGGCTTGTTATCACACTTATCTGATTAAAATTTGAGCTTGTATTTTTCCTATTCTTTTTTGATATTTTTGAATTTCTGGTTTCCGCGTTTGGAAATTTTCTGGGAATATTTCTGCAAGTAAGTTTGCTATTTCTGCTTTAATAGTTACTTTATTGTTTACTTTGAGATGCTTTGTCGGGGTTGACTGGTTCTTTCTGGAGATTTTTAAAATCATTTTCCAAATTGTTTTGGTATTTGAGTGGGTGTTGAGACTGTTCACATATTTTCCCAACATTCTTTTCTTGCTTCTTTACGGGGCTTTGATCTGAGATACTTGGATTACATTAAGTCTGATGTAGTTGGCTCTTTCTTGTATTTACTGAGGGTGTTGAGGAGCCGATAAGCATGTCGACCCCGCAAATGTTTTAAGTTTAATGCGTGCGAGTAATGACAGCCAAAGACAATGAAGGAAACAAAGGCGAGGTAACAGATACAACAAAAGTGACGATTTATTGTCGGAATTACAAACGTGTGTGTAATGTCCGTGGTGGTTGTATGTGGTCTTCAGCAAGATGGGTGATGTCGATAGCTGGTATGGTCGAGTCGTAGATGTGCGCAGCTGGATGATCGATGAGGGTAGCTGGCGTAGGTCGAGTCGTGGAGATACAGCTAGATGTTTGATGCGGGTAGCTGTCGGTTGAGTTGTAGAATGCAGCTGGACGATCGTTGCAGGTAGCTGAGGTCGGTCGTGGTTGGTAAATCGATATCCCGGTTTTGACAGTACGTCGGGTTAACCGGGGCTGTGTCGATCTGGTTGCTAGCCCGTACAGCGAGTCGTGCATAGACTAGTTGTTGCAATGCTAGGGCAGTCCGTAACAACGAGTCGTACGTGGACTGGATGCTGCATTGCTGGAGCGTCATGGTCGAAGTCGGTGTTAGCAGCTTGGTCGTGTTGAGTCGAGCGAGCTGGTGACAAAGACTGAGCCGTGTTTTAGTATTACGTACCAAGTGAACGGACGAGGAAACTGTGGCTAAGGTTTGCCAGGCCTTAGCACATACGAAGTCGAGCGAGTGAATCGGTGAATTTGGGGCTTTGTCATGCCCCTAGCTGTGCGGGCGTATCGTTGACGGTAGCTATGGCTTTGCCATGCCAAAGCTGTGTGAGCGTATAGTTGACGGTAGCTATGGTTTTGCCGCGCCAAAGCTGTGCGGACGGTCGGGACGGTTGCTATGGCTTCGCCGCGCCAAAGCTGTGTGGACGGTCGGGACGGTAGCTAAGGCTTTGCGGGGCCAAAGTTCTGTACTGTCGAGCGAACAGGCCAGGAGGCCGCGGCTAAGATTGGCGTTATCTTAGCGCTGCGCAGATAGCGAAGAGGTAGCTAAAGGCTAACCCGTGCCTTTGGAACCGATCGAATTGTTAAGACTGGATGGTCTTAGAGTCCTCTTCGTGTTTGCCTCCGGGCTGTCTCCTTCGACTGGTCGTTAAAGACCGTCAGAGATGCTCCGACCCGCAGAAGGTGACTTCTAATGGCCCTTAAAAGGACCTTTTGTGCATATCAATGAGATGGAAAGGCGAATGCAATCACAAGTGGGATTCAGCCTTGAAGCAAGGCGATTCGTTGGGAAAAAAAGAACGTGCCGGGGAGTAAGGCGAATGCAAACACAAGATGTAGGATTCAGCCTTACGGAGCCTCGCTCTGAGATGTCGCGGGGACCTCTGAATTTTTCGCTGCCGAAGCCTTGTTTACATTAAGGGAACGAATTCTACTATATCGCGCCACATAAATAGAAAGTACTATAAAAAATGGACGTAGAAAATAAGTCCTTCTTTAGCCTGATATAGGCTAGCGAAGATAATTAATTCCATTTTTATAGTGTTATTTCTGGCAGAAGTGTTTTGTAAATGTTATTAACTGTTATTTATTCCCTTTTCTTAGCTCTAACGGCAGGTTAGGTTCGAAAAGGGCTTCGTCATTTCCGGCCATACCCGGATGTAATTTTTCTAGGGCGAACGAGTAATCCGATCTGTTTATGTTTGTGAGCAAGTCGCGGGAAAGGCTGCTCGTCTAACTCTGATTACATCTGACAATTTTTTAAAAATCATGATCTGTTTCGTTTACGTGCTTTTTGTCTTTGGAATATCCACTCCGTTGTATTTCCTTGAAGAGTTTCTGTAAAATGATTTTAGTCTTTAGCATTAGCATTCTGGATGAGACTTTTTTTTAACATTCGGTTTGATATCTTTCGCAGACTGCTTCTTTTAATTTCCAACGTCAAGGGCCATCTTCATTTAGCTCAGTTTTGCAGTATAATTGCATGTATCGTGATGTACTTTTCAGGTATAATACCTTAAATCGAAGAGTAACAGATTGTTAGATCAATGGCAGAGTAGTGACTAGTCGATGGAACAAAAATATGTTTGGGATCCATCATTAAATCGACTAAGGTTGTTACTATTTATTAATTCTTCGAGTATTCTACCTTTTTGGTTTGTTTCCTAACTTCCGCATGTAGTGTCGTTGCCATAAATGATTCAAACTCAATGTTCAGAAATATATAAATTTAACGTGATTTGCTAATTTCAGGTTATAAACAGAAGGAGAGAGAGAAGAAAAAAATAAGACGAAAAAGTTAACAAAATCTACGGGAAAGGCCAAATTACCTCTGAGTGACCCAGGCTAAAGCGCTGGTTGTTTGTCAGACAGTTCAGGTGAATGACTACCATAATTAAAAATTACTAGAAAAAAATCGGAGGACCCAAATCTTCTGTGCAATTGTGGAACCAGCGTAAACGGATATGTTCCTCTCTTCGCCATCAGGCAGAAGTAGGAGACGACTCGAGTTTGAAAACGAGTTAGCAGTTGGACGCGAAGAGGTAAAGATGTAAACTGAACTCTAGCTACGAAGATGTAAGAATAGACGAAAATTTATTAGCCCTATTTTGAAGGAGGGCACCGAAAAGGGATCTCGCTCCAGATGCCAACACGTGAAGACGAAACCAACGGACCAACATGTTAGAACTAGAAAATGAAACATGGAAAAAAAATTAAGGTCTGTGTTTGCTTTTTCTATCTCCTCAAAACATGTTTTTCTTTGTCCAGCTAACGCGGTCGACCCAGCTTTTATACTCTCTTTCTTTCTCCCGGCGACTACTTAAAATTGTAGTTGCGAATAAACTTTTGTGTCTGTGAAAGAAGAGAGAGTTTTGTATGTTTGTCAACTTTTCCCTCAGCGAGGTTACAACAAGGTCCGACTACAACTTAAGACGTAACAATACAGCCATTAACTCGTTCGAGCACGTGGTGATACAACTGCACATTTGATGTGTTACGGTACAACGTTCTATATAACTTTACAACGTCTATTTGGTACAGTTATGTTACATAAATATAGACACATATATAATAATAATAATAGTAGTAGTAGTTAATAGCAATAAGAACTGGATTTGAAAAAATTTGTACCTTGGTGTAGTAGCTATCGAAAAGGGAGCCTTCGGGTCACCCTTGACTACGGTCGCAACTTTATTTACTTTACAAAGGACTTTCTGAGTACAAGACAAAAATCTCTTGAAACAAACTCATTATAAAAACTAAAGGAAAACAATTCACCTCTGTCTGTAAACCTTTCATTGTAAAATAACTATTTTTTCATAAAACATATATATATATATATATATTTACAAATTCTTTTGTTGCTGTTTGTGAGTTTGTTTTTATTGTTTTACGTGTTTGTCAAAGACCTAGTGATACTTCTTTTCTAATTTGTCCTGTTTTGAATTGATTTTGACTTTATTGTATTACGAGGATAGTTAGCGGCGACGATATCTCTTGACTATGTTTAATATTAAAGTATTTCTTGTTAAGAGCTATCGAAACAAAATCCCGATTACTAAACCCATCTGCTACAGCCGTTTAAGTCTCCAAAAATAATGAAAAGTTCGGTTAGTTGAGGTATGTGTTTGTTTTGGTCACTTTTCTAGTGTTATCGGGTGGAATGTAAAGCGAACATATATTCATCTTTCAGTCCACGGTTACTTTAACAGCTAATGCTTGCATTTTAGAAATTAGATTTATTTTGCTTAGAAGTATATTATTTCTGATTAGAATGGGTACACCTCCGGAAGCCCTGAGTTCAGTATTGTGTATATGGTTTTATAGCTAATAGTTTTTTTTAAATTTTTGTATCATTATTTTCCAAGAAGGTTTCTTGGAGGCATGTTATCACAGGATTTAGATTATTCAGAATCAGAAGTAGGACATTGTAATTTGGTTTTATTCCCCGTATGTTCCATTGGATTATTTTGTTTCCCATGGAGGATTTGGAAGGTTATTGTTTTACTTTATTTTGGTTTTTGTAGAGTTTAGAATCTCTTCTGTATCCATTTTTTCCAGTTGGTTGAATCTGCTTTTAATTTTAGGTTTTTACTTTGTAAGCGATTGTTGTATATTATTCAGGCTTTTTTCTTCTTTTTTTTTTCTTTTATTGGAGATCTCGTTTTATAGTGGGTCTCATTTATGAGGATAAATTTTATGGGAGATATTATTCTCGAGTTTGGTGTTGTGTATTTTCTCAAGGGTGATGGAGGACGGACAGGAGATTTTTGTGTTCTAGAGTTTTCTCTATTCAATGGATTTGGAACTTTAGAAAGATTCCTGTTTGATGGGAGATAACGCTACATTTTTTTTTATTTTGTGCTTTCTTATCTTTATTTTCAGCTTTGATAATATGCTTTTTACTGTGTTCAAGCGAGGCTTTTATTCTTTAATGAAGATTTTCTTGTCGTCCGGTTTGAGCTGAATTAATTTTTGAACAATTTGTTCGTATTTGTTCTCTTGGACGTGTGAAGTTTTTTTTCTCGTTGGAAAGAGGTAGTGATCTTACACCCTGATACCATCTTCTGTGCTTCATGGTAAGGAATATTATTTTTATGTGTTATTGCCTGAATTTTTCTCTAGTCTCCAACTCTCACAAGATCTTGCGTAGACTAAATGGTCACTGCCGCAGATGGCACATTTGTGGGGAAATTCTCATTCATTAATGTGATAATCAGGTTCATATTGACTACATTTCCCACACACTTTTCGTCCTCTGCAATTGTCTTTGTGGTGGCTGTATTTTTGGCATTTATAACATCTGAGTGGATTTGGTTTGTATTGTTCATTCCTCTCAATAGCCTACTTTTACACTTTCTTGTATTTTGGTGTATCAAACGTGATTATGTATGTATTCGTTTCTATTATTTGATTTTTTTTGTCATTGATACTCTTTTCACTTCAGTTACATCTCGTATTTTTACTTTTCTTTTTATTTCATCAATCGTACATCGTGAGAGGTATTTACATTCCACAATCCTTCCACTTAAGCTCCGAGATTTGATGGAAATTTTATAGAACTTAGTCATTTTGATTAGAAAGTCAGCATGTTTTTTCTACCTTTATGAGTAGTGTTTCTTCTTTTAATCTTTTCAGCGATTTGGGGTTTAAATTGCCTGATATCACTTTTTTGATTATGAAGGATCATAGGCATGTAATAAGCGAGTTATTAGATTGAGTTATTGTGAATCTTGGAAAAAATATTTCCGCTTCATTATCTGAAGAATCTTATTCAGAGAGGTTACGTTTATTTATTTTTTCATTCAGAGAGGTTAGGTTTATTTATTATGTTTTTTGTCTTGTCTGAAATTGCCATCATTTGTTTTTCGTTGATCCTATACTCTACTCCATACCATCGAGTCTAACTTTTGTTGGGAATTTACCAAGGTGGAAGCCCATTCGTCTTGGCTGAGACGGGGATACACTACTTATATACTCGAGTCTGGAATATGATTTCGATCCCCGACCAATTTTAAGTTTTTAGTTGACAATACTAAATGTCGTACAATTTAACAGTGGTCAAAGTCTTATTCTCTCAATGCAACTGACTCTCAGACATTGCCCCCAGACACTTTTAAGATAAAATAGGTTTGCGTATCTCTTTGCCAGAAGATCAATTGAAGAACACAGTCGAGATAATTGTATTAGGTGCTAGTGCTTGACATGACCATCAAAGTGATCAGATCAGGCCTCTCTGACCACCCTTCTAGCCCAGTAAGGGCCTAAGTGTTGTGGTGTTGCAAGTCACTCGTCAACTCACTTGCTAGTTCAAGGACTGCTCAGCCACCAGAATCCCATTTGGAAGCATTACAGGTGTCTCGTTGGTGGAGTTCTGTTGATAAAATCTCTAGTCCCAGCTAATAGGACATCAGAGGATGTTTGATCTTATACTAATGTAAACATGCTGCAAAAATTACAGCATATATGAAACTGATATTTGTAAGGTCCTTACAATTATTTTCTCAATCATGGATAAAATAGTAGGCAACATAAGGCTCTCAAAGTGCTGATAGAGCAACCAGTCTAGAAAACTCTTTGGTAGTCGTTTTCAGCCTCCTTCTGGCAATTCATACAAAGACACTGACTACAAATTGTATAATATTCTGTCCTTTCCTTAGACAACATGAGTCATGTAGAGTGCTGCCAGGGCAACTGCTCATCTTCCATATAATCTCAGCCCCAGGCCTATGCAGAAATCTGGAAAGAGATCCATATTCTCATAAAATAAATGGGTTTTGATATGAACATTTTTTTTTTGATTAAACTAAATTTTATTGCACAGATAAATTTATCTTTTTGCTCTTGGCTTATATGTCAGAATCATGGATATTATGAATATCTTGAAATATTTGAAATGTCTAATTCAAGGTATCAAATAGAAATAAATACATAAATACATGTGGCATTTTATCATGGCAGATTTGGGGTGTTACTGTTTTTTATGATTAAGGTAGATATTTTGGAGTATTCTGACTGTGCACAGATTAATGTCATTTTGATATGCTTAAACAGTCTATAAAGAAAGCTTAGTAATAAGTTTGTAATCTCTTACCTTAATCAGAAGGATAAGGAACTTAATAATAAGATTTTAATTGTTATAAAAACAAAATGGTTGACGAATTTATCTTTTCTGCAATCATTCAATTATGATTGTTTTCTTTATTCAGTGAAATATTTCACTGAAATAGAATCTATAATATGCAGTGTAAATATTAATAGTACCATAAAGAAAATATAACAAAAAGACTTTTTAATCCAGTCATTTATTCATTTTAAATTAGTTAATTGTACAATAAGCAAATAAGCTGTTGATATCATCCTTTTCTACTGAAAAAATAGCAATAATCATTTTGTTATCATCTGATGACCTGAACAGTTTATTAAAAAAATAATATCTCTGTCCCACAATAGGTGTTACATTTGCATATAAATTTCATACACTAAATGTAGGTTATAACCATTATAAGTTATTTAATGCCAAATCCTGTTTATACATATACTAATATATTAAATACATACGATTTGTAAACACATTTTGTTGATAACATTTTTGAACGATTCTGAGCTCTTTTTATTTTGCACACAGTTAAATGTGTTCAAGTATTACTCTCTAATATGAATATTTCTACTTACTATTAATCATTTGTTTTCACACAGTTTAAGAGTTTCAGGTATTGCTATGCAACAGTACCAATTTAACATCAGTCATTTATTTGCTCACATTTAAATAGATATACATGATATGTAAGAGATTATTTTGTTGATAATTTCATTTTATATGAGATAGAACTAATTTGCTTGCACACTAGTATTGCTATTATTTCGACATACTTAAACAGTTTCTATTATTGCAATCTAATCACTTTAAATGTTAAACAGTTCTGTTATCAAAACATTGAAAATAAAAACAATCAATAAAATTTACCAACATGTTGCGACCAAAACCAATGTTGTTACCAGACAGTAAATAAAAGGAAAATGGCTAATTTCTTTCTTCCTTTATTTTCCTTTTGCTATAATGAAAGTCAGCTTAAGTTTCAACAAAATTACTTGGAGATTTTTTCTTTATCAAATAAAATTATTTAAATTCTTCACTTTGTGTTTTACAGAATATCAGTCTTTTCAATTTTGAAGTTTCCCAACTTTGGTTTGGTTTCTCTATTTGATGGCATATCAACCTTCAGATTTATTTAGTGTCTAAGTCATCCTTGTCGAAGAACAATAATTGTACTATTTAACCAAGAGATGAGGGATAAGGGACCTCATATTGAGTATTAGTCTGAATGACCAGAGTTCAAACTCATGTTAGCTCCAACACCATGGAGACGCCCTGACTTTTCCACTTTGAACTTTGGTTTAAAGGAACTCTTAAGTGTAACAAAATAGTGAATATTCATTTCATCAATTTTATTAGGTTATCTTTTCCGCACTCAGTTTTGACAATTTTTCTTTGATACTTTCAGTTCGTGTCAGGTTACAGTATAAAGTCAAGTTCTTACAACATTTATTTATAGTTTCTTTGGAACACTCTCTCATATTTTGTAAAATATCTATTCTAAACAATTTTTGTCTTAGTTATATAATCATTAAAATGTCCTTTTCAGTGCATTATTTCAGGTGTAAAATTTCCTACCAGAAATTTCTTCCAAATGTTTGCATATTTGATATTCTTTGAACTCACTATTGAATCAATTTTATGAAATAACGTATTCATATACTAGCTTTTTTTCTTTCATTCTTTGAATACATTCAGTTTTGTTTATAGAATAGAAATAAAAATTTTGGATTTTTCATTGGGGAAAGGAAGAAACTGACAATCTTTCTATAAATGTAACACTTATTTAATTGAATACATCTTTTAATTGTTATACTTTCACCATGAGTAGGATGCCACACAAGATTAATTTTTTACTAGGGTGAAACCAGTTTAAATTCAGAGTTTTCCTTTTCCTTGACCAGTTGCCATACAAAATTTAAAGGGCTCTGTTTGCCTTAATATTTACTCATAGCTGGGGAAGAATACTCGGATTCATACTTTTCCAAGGGCATTCATGCTGTTTGAAATCAAAATAACCTCGCCCAAAATTTGAACTCAAATCACCCTGTCAATTTTCAATAATGACAACCATTATACCACAAGCGCCTCTATAGAGTTTTTAAATGGTGACCCGATTAAATATACAGATTTATACTACTTCCTATTTTGTCACATGTTTATTTCATAGTGGTGGGGTGGCAACACATAAAATGAGACTAATGTGCAGCCCTTGGCACAACTCTTTAGTGTGTGTGTGTGTGTGTACGGAGGTGGCATCTGAGGCAATAAACTCAGCCCTGCTAAGCAGGTACTGCCTGGAAGGAAAGACCTTTGGGACCAGGTGGTTAACTTAATATCATTCACCTGGTACAAATCATTCTGAATTTAATAATTGTATTCCTTGTTAACCATAACATATTAAATATATAAATAAATGTAATTAAATGGTAATTAACATTTGATTTTTGTAAACATAGCTAAATGGTTGGTTTGTTTGGGTTTTATGGCCATATCAACCCTTAAAGGTTATTTAATGCCAAATCCTGTTCATAAATATATTAAATATATGATTTGCAAATGAATAGTTTATAGGTAATTTTTGAAACAAGCCAGAGCTAATTTGTTTACGCACAATTAATTGACCTTAGTTGAGGGTGACCCAAAGGCTCCCTTTTCAATAGCTACTACACTGAGGTGTAAGGAAGAGTGTTACTCCATTCCCTGGATTGCTTCATTTTACCCTTGATCCCTACCTTATAATGCTGAGTGTTAAGCAAGGTGGCATCAAGTACCATTTTTTGAGTTTTGGTATGACTTGACCTGAGATTGAAACCCAGTCTCCTGCACCATTAATGAACATTCTACTCATTAGTCCAATAGCCTGGTTAAATTAAATGGTTTCTAGCATGGCTATCTAACTGTTGTGGCCTTGAAGAGCCAAAAACGAATAACAAAAAGAGATGTAAAGTTTACAGCAGTATATATTTATGGAAATACAGACAGTAACGGTTACCTGAAATGACTAGACTCGCTTGACTTGTTCATTGAACCTGTCACTATTTATAGAGTTGGGAGGATCCATGCAGTGATGTCATGGGGTAAATTTAAAAATAGTCATTTATTTGCACAGTTAAATGGTGAAAAAGTTCTATTTGACCCATACTTGAAACCCTAACAAGTACTAACACTTTGGGTTCGAGTAGACCAGGGAGTAATGGCAATGAAGGGGTACTCCATATTCTCAAAGCTCCAGGATTCGAGCCCCCCTATTAGCTCATTGGCATGGGGGTCTTACCCTTTGGCAGAGATGAAGATGCCTGGGTTGATATCTAAATGACAATTTGACACTATATAAAGGAGAATGATTAATTAACTAATGTTATGAAGTCTAGCTGGTAATTTACTAGATGAGCTGAACTGAAATAGTGGAGAACAATGCTAAGGTCACCAGTTGATTGGTGATACTGTTAAAAACAAGAATTATTGTTATCAATATTACAGCTATTTAATTAATGTTTTGAAGTCTAACAGTCACTTTGGTAAAAATGATTCAATGAAACCGTGGAGAAGAGTGCTAAGGTCACTTGTTGACAAGTGACACAAGAAAAGAAATAAACAAATTTTGTCTATCACATTTAATGCAACATGTCTTAAAAGAATTTCTCGCTGATCTCTCTCTATAAATATATATGACTGTGTATGTGCCTGTATTAAAAGTAATAATACATTAGTACATACAAAAAGTTCAATGAAAAGACTTGTTAATCCATTCATTTACCTTTAATAAATGAATTAACCAATAAGAAAACAATCTATTATCACTTTCTGTATGAATTATATGATGAAAAGTGATAAATAATTATTATATTGTTTATCTTTTATGGCTTCATAATTATTAACCTGTTATTCATTTTTTTTATTGCTCATCACCAAACAATGGGTGCTGAAATGTTCTTGACCTAACCAAGAAGAGGCCCATGAGGTGCACCTGCCGCTCAGTTGTGAGGGATTGGCTCTCCAGTGCTACACAGAGCTCAAGCCTTGTTTATCCGGCCCAACTTGTGACTGGATCCTAAACCCCAAAATACAAGCCTTTGAATGGGATCTGCTTTTGAGGAATCCAATGTCTTTCTGGATGGTGTACATGAGGGCATCCTGCCTCATACGCCACCTTGGATCATTGGAGGGCCTGAGGTGAACTTCGAACTGAATGAGCTCCCTAAAGTGGAAGCCCATCCCAGTGTTTATCCAGAGAAGTTTCACAATGTCTTCCAGCACCATCCCAACCACCTATGTGTCTTTACTGATGGCTCCAGGGACAATTACAGAGCAGCTTGCACAGCCAGTCTGAAAAAAAAATGTTAAAGTGGGCTCTTTCAATAGATGCCTGTGCAATAAACCTAGCTCTCAATGTAATCTCGAGGAGCAAACATGGAAGATTTGCCATATTCTTGGACTCACTCTTGGTTTTGCTATAATTAAGCAATGAAAAACTTGACAACCCCCTAATTGTAGATCTGTTGAGTGGACTGAACTCAGTGTCAAATAGTAAAGAAGTAGTAATAAGTTGAGTCCTGGGCCACATTGGAGTGGGAGGAAGTGAAGGAGTGGACTTGGCAGTCGGATTTCCCTGAAAAATTCGGGTTGGGGGATGTTCTGTCATTCTTGGGAGAGGTGGGATTATGCTAGGGAGTGTGATTAATTGAAATCAGATGAGATCCTGCTTATCTAAAATGTTGTCTCCTGGGTGTTCATTTAGAGGTCTTTGGTTGAGCATATATATCTATATATATATGCATGAATATAAAAACAGAATTTGGCATTGAATAACCTATGAAGGTTGATATGCCATAAAATCCAAACAACCAACCAATTAACTGAGAAGAAGATTGCCTATTTCGGAGGGTTGGTGGAGAGATTTGTGAGGTTTAAATAAACTTGACAAACAAGACAAGTGCAATGGGGGTCATTTGGAGCATGTCCTGTAAAAAAATGCATCCTTTGAGGTAGAGTCATCAAATCAATGTTTTTTTTAATTGTTATTATATCAGCTTCCAGGACATGCAATCTTTTTTTGGTTTCTGGTCTCAGTAATACATCATTATCATATTAATGGGTTGAATCTATTTTGAGGTAGTTTTGAATGGTTTTGTTTCCAAATAAGTAAAGACAAAATATTTTTTCCTCTCTTGTCCAAGGCTTTGTGATCGAGGATTAATAGTTATACTATTTTCAAATCTGAAAGAAAAAAACACAACATTATTATTAGAAGAGTTTTTAGCAGTCACTTGGGTCCCATGTATATTGAGACACCCTATATATGTGGAAGGGAATGTATGTTCTATGGCACTAGATCATTGCTGTCTTCGTCAGGCTGAGAACTTTTCAGCATCTTTCCATATATAGAGTTGAAGATTTTAACATCTTGCAGCTTCAAGTTTAAAATTTTAAAGATGTTTTTGTCAGCTAGACTTTTCTTCAACAATTCAAAATTGAAAGAGCTGAAAAAAAATTTTTTTTTCCCCTTGCAGCTTGTTCTCATTAGAAAGCAGCAAATGGATGAAGAATTTAATTGCTTCAATTAAGGAAGGGATGGTGGCTTTGAAAAAGAAAACCCTCTGCAATCAGAGATCATTGTTAGTCCTTGTTTAATTCTTATTCACAAGCATTTAATTAGGAAGAAAAATTGTTTGATGGTTCCAATTACTGGAAGCAATAGTTATGTTCATTTGGTTTATCTTTAGTATTTCAAGATGCATTCAATAAAGTATCAATGTTAAAGGGATGTACAAAGAAAAATACAAGATAAACATGATTCATTTGTCTATTCATGAAGCTTTATACAAGGGTCATTCAATAAATAAGGGGAATTTTGCTATATAATGACTCAGATTTCACTAAGGAAAAAAAATTTGCTTTATTACTCTTTATTCTTTAAAATATTTTTTTCCATCAAAAGACAAGCTTTATTATTTCTTCAACCTGAGTTTTTAGCCATTTGTTCTTGATTTTCTTTGCATCATTATCAGCTGAAAACTTTATTCCACACAGAAATTCTTTGAGCGGTGCCAAACAAATGGAAATCAGAGAGGACCAGATCTGGACTGTAAAAGGGATGTGACTGCTATTCTCAACCAAACTGACAGTTTGTTTCCATTGTTTTTACTGCAGTATGATACTTTGCAATGTCCTGGTAAAACTCAGTTGAACCTGAAAAAGCAAAGTTATTATGTTCATTTTCATGTGCTGTACCCAGATAAATTCCCTATTGTTTATAAATAACCTCCATTGTAACTCTTCCGTCAATCAAAATGAGTGCCTTAACTGAATCCACCATTGCAGGTGTGCTTGATATTGTGTGTCTTCCAGGTCCATCTTAAATACTACTCCAACCTTCTTTAAACAATTTAGCCCATTTGCAAACATTCTTTTGACTAAAACATACTTCTTCATATTCATTCTTTTGTAACTTTCAATCCTGGAGCATTCTGTTTGATTTATTGCCATTTTAAATTGCCTCAAAAGAAATATTTTTGCAAGATTAAAATATTTTTTTGTAAAAAGCCAATTCCAAACAATGCAGATTTTACATTTTATTTTATTTAAAAAAAAATCACTATTTTATATGATCCTCATACATGTACAAATCCAAATCTGGTTTTGTTTCTTTTTTTATTGTTTTTTTTTGTATTTTTTAAAATTACATATGGATAATATAATTTATGCAAAAAAAGTGAAACTTTTCACCTGCTATTAAAAATATACTGCTGTTATTTGGCTGTTGATTCTTCACTTCTCAATTGTTATCCATTTTAATGCTTCTCATAATATCTTGTCCTTGTCTGTTCTGTGCATGTGGTGGAGCCATTTAAGCCACTGGTGTTTTATTACAAAAATATTGCAACACATTCAGTGGCACAGATTATTTGATATTTTGTTGGGTCAGAAGATACAGCAAATTTTCCTCAAGGCATCTATCTTGTCCAGGTTTCCTTAAACCAATCCTTGGAATTCTGAGCCATTTGACATTGCTGTTTCTGAGTCTAATCTAATTTGTACAGACTTCCAGACTGAATGAAGTTTTGTGAATTCCTCACAAGCATCAAGAATTGCAAAAGAGCAAGATGAATGCTTTACCAACATGGTGTCAACAGATCAAAGTAGATGAGTTATAGGGAGAATTTAGACTTATCTGCTACCAATTGCTCCTGTAGTTTAGTTGGTGCAGCAATCAGTCTTCCTCCATGGCAAAAAGAGGATGTGAGTTCAAGTCTCATGGAAAGCTTATCCATTACTATTATCTCTGATAAATGCAGTTCTTCAGTGGCACAAAGATGTGAGTTCAAGTCTCATGGAAAGCTTATCCATTATCATTATCTCTGATAAATGCAGTTCTTCAGTGGCACAAAGATGTGAGTTCAAGTCTCATGGAAAGCTTATCCATTAACATCATCTCTGATAAATTCAGTTCTTCAGTGGCACAAAGATGTGAGTTCAAGTCTCATGGAAAGCTTATCCATTACTATCATCTCTGATAAATGCAGTTCTTCAGTGGCACAAAGATGTGAGTTCAAGTCTCATGGAAAGCTTATCCATTACTATCATCTCTGATAAATGCAGTTCTTCAGTGGCACAAAGATGTGAGTTCAAGTCTCATGGAAAGCTTATCCATTACTATCATCTCTGATAAATGCAGTTCTTCAGTGGCACAAAGATGTGAGTTCAAGTCTCATGGAAAGCTTATCCATTATCATCATCTGTGATAAATGCTGTTCTTCAGTGGCAAAAAGAAAACAACAATTAAAATTAAAAGATGAAAAAATAGTCAAAATTAATCATAATAATTATTTCATCAGAAATTAGTCTGACCCTCAGTCTATGGTGGTGCAGAAGGAGCACAGATCTGGTATAATAAAAGGTGTGCACTTGGTGAGACTTAAATTCACATTCTCTCTTTGTCAGTTCCCGTTTTATCACAACTTACTCAGACCATCAATCTGTGGCACATGAGATAGGTACTCAGTTCAGAAATAATAAATAAGATTCTTAATAATATTTCCAAGTCATCTATTATGTTAAAAATTTGAATGATTTAAAAATGACAGACTGTACATGTATCAAGTTCACAAATTATCATTCAGTTGCAAATTAGAATAGAATTTGTTGTATTCTCTAACTTAGAGCAATTTAAGTAATTTGCCATTTTTCTAAGGTAAAATTTGGTCATAAATAATACCTAACAATATCTAGTTTTATTGTTTCATATTCCACTAGAAATTTTTTAAAATTTAATATCCCTGATTTAGAATGAAATTCATAGGGATAAACTTGTCTCTGGCAGTACTGTACAGGGACAAGCACAAAAACACATATATATGCTATATGTACAAAGTAAGTATGTTGGTGACCTTAGTCAGGGATAACCTGAAGGCTCCCTTTTCAACAGCTATTACACCAAGGTCTAGAGGAGGGTGCTACTCCTTTCCTTGGATTGCTCTGCTTTACCCTTGTTCCTTACCTTTTAATGCTGAGTATTAAGCAAGGTAGCATCAAGTACCATTTTTTGAGTCTTTGGGGATGACTCGACCTGGGATTGGACCCTGGTCTCTCAGACTATTGGTGAACACTTTACTCATTAGGCCAATGGCCTGGTATAAATAAAGTTGGTATCCATAGTCGAGGGCTACCCGAAAGCTCCCTTTTCAATAGCTACCACACCGAGGTGTAGAGGAGAGTGCTATTCCTTTCCTTGGATTGCTTTACTTTACCCTTGAAACGTATCTTATAATGCTGAGTGTTAAGCAAGGAGGCATCAAGTACTACTTTTTGAGTCTTTGGTGTGACACGACCTGAGATTGAACCCCAGTCTCCCGGGCCATTGGTGAACACTTTACCACTAAGCCAAGTAAAATGTAAATACTACTGCTACTGATATTTCTAGTGTAAAAGAAATGTAAAACATATTAGTTTGAGAGAGATCATGGGGAAATGAAGTATAAGTTGAATTTTCTGTCCAACTCCAGTGTTTTTGTTGCTCAGTTAGTAGAGCAGCTGTTATGGATAACAAAACATCTGTTGGCCAAAAAGGAGTTATATGGTCGAGTTTAAGAGATTATTCTTTATCATTTCCTATTCACATTGTTTGCTTGCAGCAATAGGCTGATGGCCTAAGTGAGTTGCTATAAAAAATATAACTAAAATCAAAAGATGAAAGAAAATGATAGTAAAAAATTAATGATAACAACAGTCCATATAAAAAATAAAGATGATAATGTTGTAATAATATGATAATGAATGGGGAAAAATCTAACAACATGATGGGTTAAAAAAAGAAGTTATTTGATTATGAGGCAATCATGTTAATCATATTAAATGAATTCTGAATGAATAAGTGTTAGTATTTTGTATGATGGGGAAAGTCATAATCAGCTAAGTGTTAATTGGCTAGTTATTAATTAATTGATAACATTATAACAGAAGCAGTCCAAATGGTAATATTCATTGCTAATATTGATCCAGAGCTAATTACAAGGTCACATCTAATGTTGTAGCAGAATGGCAGACATTGTGATTTCTGAGGTTACTTTCATAGAGACCTTATTATTAAATTGATTAAAAACACATCATGTATTGTAAGAAGGAGGTTAAGGGGTACATAGTTTGATAAACATACACTCCGTGTCTTTTTTCCTACATGCACCATGCCTACATACTGTGTATGACATATGTAGATATATATAATAGTAAACAAAACTGGTCCCTGTAAGAATGTCTTAAAAATAACTGCCTGTTTTAAAAAGAATTTTTGATGTAGTGCTCAACAGCAATATTGTAGGAACTATATTATAATGATATTGAAAAAATTGCCAACAAGCTGTCTTTCCAACAGTAACGTGGGAGAAACAAACTGCTGGAAAAGACTTGGTCTATTCCCAAATGGTTGAATTGGCGAAAAAAACAATGTTAAAAAATGGACCCTGAGCCACATTCCAGCAACTAAGTTTTATGCTCTGCACTTTTCAGGTGGGGAAATGGTATTGGTAGCTACAGTAAAAGTTGGGGTCAAATAGGCCAACTTTAAGAGGGTATAAATGCTTTTCAAAAGGATACATATAATTAGAATTAATTTTATACATATATAAGTAAAAGTAAAGTTGACAACCATAGTCGAGGGTGACCCAAAGGCTCCTTTTTCAATAGCTACAACACCAAGGTGTAGGGGAGGGTGCTGATCCCCTCCTAGGATTGACCCATTTTATCCTTGATCCATACCTTATAATGCTGAGTGTTAAGCAAGGAGGCATCAAGTACGATTTTTTGAGTCTTTGGTATGACTCGACCTGGGATTGAACCCATGTCTCCTAGGCTGTTGGTGAACACTCTAACCATTATGTCAATATCCAGTTATACATAAATATTTGCATAACTCAAAAAAACGTAGTCTACATAAATGAATGTAGCAAGTGCAAAGGAATATATACATGGGTCAACACAGGCCCTTAATACAAGGACATCACTTCTCAGGAGCAATATTCAGAAAACAGAAAATTGAATATATTGAAACACCGATATGAATGTAGTCAAGGTGAATTTAAAATTATGCCCATATACCAAACTAACAATTACATGCTACTTCAAATAAAGTAAAAGAAAATTATAGATAAATTTAAACCAAAGTTGAATAAAGCATGAATCATACACACTCTCAAATGAACACAAACATACATAGATATGTATATATATATATATATATATATATATATACACACAAAAATTATTTGTAAAAAATAATTACCAGTATATTTCAAACCACACTACCACACATACACACACAAAAACTCTCAAGACACACATTCAGACACACAGAGAAAAAATAACTGTAAGTGAAATCTGAGACCACTCCAACACACACACACACACACACCGTATCAAATATCAAAAGCAAATGAGGGGTAAAGCACACTAAGGTAAACACACTCTAAGAAAAAGCGAGTGACCTTCATAAAAACCCGTAACCAACTGAAAACCATTTGAACTGCAAACACCAGTGAGTTCAAATCTCATTGAGTACCCCATTAACAAGGCCTTGTACCATTCATGTTCCCTGACAAAAGCAACAAGCTGAAAACATACGCATGTGTAAGAATAAAATAAATAAATGCAAATCTCTTTGTGGACCTACTCATTTGAAATTATTTCTTTCTCTCTTTAATATATATATATCTATATATATATATATATATATATAATTGGTAACTGTAGTCAAGAGTAACCTAAAGGCTCCCTTTTCATTAGCTACTACACTGAGGTGTAGGGGAGGGTGCTACTCCTTTCCTTGGATTGCTTCTTTTTACTCTTAAACCCTACCTTATAATGCTGAATGTTAATCAAGGAGGCTTCAAGTAATTTTTTTTTTAATCTTTGGTATGACTCAACCTGGAAATGAACCCTGGTCTCTGAGGGGCTATTGGCAAACACTCTACCTGCTAGTCCAATATATTTGCAAATACTGAAAATTAATCATATTGTGTATATATATATATATATATATATATTTAATTATAATTAATGATAACTACAAAAAAATTCTGAGCCAGAAAAATTCCAGTGCTTTATGCACAAAAACACAGAGCAGTACCATAATATTTCAACTCTAAAATAAAATAAAATAAAATAAAATAAAACTGGCCTAAAACTCATGACTGATTTTTATGTGCCTGATGTTCAGGTGAGTTTGTGTCAACATATTTGAAGTTTGTTATAATTTGGCACATGACTTAGTAAGTCAGCCACATAATTATTACATGACTTAAACATTGTATTGAGGACACATATTAATTCAATTGAATTCAGTAAACTTTAGACATGTTGATATAAGCTAACCTAATGATCGGCATGTGAAATTCAAAGTTATTAGTTTTTACTGTGTTTTATTTTATTTTAGAGTTGAAATATTCTCTCTCAATATATATATATATTTTGCAGCTGCCACCTTGAATTCAAATATCATCATCACATGGCGTTCTGTAGCAATTAGATGATATTAAGCAATACCTGTGTCTGAAGCTATTTTTAATTGTGAGAAAAGATGGTACAGTGATTTAATTTAACTCACTAAGCTTCAATAACATGTGGTCAAAATGAAGTGCTTCTCTACATTATTGTTGCTGTGACTGACGGGTGCCAATTTTAGGTTAAAGCATATGGCACAATTTAAGCAAAGAGAAAGATGGGAGTACCAATAATCATTTGATTTTTTCATCAAAATTTTGTACATCTTATTTATGACTGTCTAAAAGTGCCAGTTGCAATTATGGATCATGGTTTAAAAATGTTAGGCTATTTTGTTGTGCTTTACACAAAGAGCATGTTGTACGTATATGTTGCAGTATATATATATATATATATCTAAGTATGATCTCAAAGTATCTAGAGTCCTTGTAGAATCCCTGTGGCATAGAGGTTAAAGTGCTGAACTGTGGCAACAAAGTAAGCAAGTTCAAGCTCTACTTGTGTCATAACATTCACTTTCAGACTACTACCCTTACAAAAGTTATGAGGTCCTTTATCTCTCCAGCAATGGGTTGAATAGTACTACAGCAGTTCTTTTACAAAAATGGCTTTTGCATTAAATGGACCAAGAAAGTTGATATGCCAATCAAACAAAGAAACCAAAGCGAACCAAACTAAACTAAAATATTTGAATTTTGAAATTCAACCAAAGACATGTGCATACCTGAGTTACTTATATAACATTGTGATTGAAAGTGCTCCTGGTATAATGGTTATCATAGTAGGAAATGAACACAGTGATTAGAGTTCAAGTCTTGGACTTGGCTGTTTGCATTTCACATAGCTTTAATAGCCTTTGAAAGGGTATGCATCCAACTAGTCTCTTTCTAGGTTCTTTAACCTTGGTATAGCAACCAGTTTTGGAAAAGAAAAATTCTGAATTTAAACCTGTCAAACTCCACTTAAAAATTGAGCTTGTGTCACATCCTGCTCATGCAGTGGGGTTGGTAAATAGATGTGTAACAAAGTAATGGTTTTTAGATGTTTAAACTGTTGTCTGGATGAAGTCTAAAGGAGTCAGTGACTATTATCAATCCTTTTTGATCACATCTCTCTACTTTTTGAGAGGCTGTTTTTGGTAAAACATAGGATTGTACAAGTGCAGTGCAGTACACTCCATACTCACTCCAATCAACTTTTGTCTTGTTTCCTAAACTGAAAATTCATGACAAGAGTAAGCTTTAATGATGTGGCATCATAAGAAATATGATGGTGCAGCTTCACACTATATCAAAAGATGAGTTTCCGAGTTATTTCAACTTGTGGAAACCTTCCTGGAATAAGTGTATTGAATGTCAAAGGGGCTATTTTAAAGAAAATTGATGTTTCATTCATTGTTCAGTTCTAACTTGGCAAGTCTCCATACTTTCTGAAGACTATATATATATATATAACTCATAAATATGACTTGGGAAGACATAGCCCTGGAGGTGGCCATGTCCACTGTAGGGAATACGTACCAATAAAAAAAGACACATTAGGTCAAGTGGTCATGCAATTTACCATGACTTGTTAATTCAGCATCGCTTGTATGTGGCATGAACCGCTGGCTCAGTGGTAGAGTTTTGGCTTCTGTATACCGTGGTTGTTGGTTCAATCTCCAGTGGTGGAGATCACGGTGTGCACTACTGATAAGACCTAATAAGGTCGAAACAGCTGTTCATTGCACCGTATGTTCCATGTAGGTGTTTGCCGGATTTTCTTGTCATGGTAATTTCTAACATAATATATCAATTCCTCCATCAAAAATTATATATATATATATGTGTGTGTGTGTGTATGTGTGTCTGTCCATACGTACAAAGGTTCACACGTTTTCATTATAGGAAATGGACTCAGCAACCTGAGTTCAAAACCTGGAAGAGTCTGTTTGCATTTCATACAACACTAATACCCTTGAGAAAGGTATAACTTCAACTTTTCTCTCCACAGCTATGGGTAAATAGTAGAGTAGACTGAGCTCTTTTATGTTGGTATGGCAACTCATTAAGGAGAAGGAAAACTCTGAATTCAAACTAATTATAGTAATTTACAAAGTTTTTTTTTCTTTGATGTGGCACAAGGCTGAATGAATGGGTCACCCAATGAAACAATTCCAACCAATTGCACTCTGCTAAAAAATTGACACTGTGTCTCATCCTGATGATCATGAATGGGTTGGGTAAATTCATACAAACATAGGTACATTGATAATTCTCAAGCATAATGCTAAAGGCCAAATTGTATTTTATGCTGGAAACATTTATTTTTTAACATAATTTCCTCCTTGTCATTCTAATTAATCCATCACTTCTACATTAATAATTATGATTGAACATTATACAATGAAAACTGCCGATAAATTTCCACAAATAACTGAGTCAAGCTACATACTTATTGATCCACACATGCAGAAATGTCATGTAAGCATTATAGAAACCAGATTTAATTTCCTTAATGGATTTTTAGAAAGTTAATGACATCTCAAAGTTTAGAGGTGAGTCATTAAGTGTATAGAATCTATTCAAAAATCAAAAATAGATTTCATTTATCACTCTAAAGAATTTATCACAGTTATAAGAATTGTAAATAAATTTATATGTAGGAATAAAGAGTGCTTTACATAAATATACTAAAATTTCTATTTGATAATCAAAATTTAATTCATTTCATACACGTAATCAAATCATCTCACATTTTCTTAAAATTTGAGTAGAAACACAAATCTTTTCATCGAGTTGGTTGATGGATTTTAATGACATGTCAACTGATTGGGATCATTTTATGCCTACAGGTTAGGGAATAATGTGTATTGTACATCTATATTTATACCTTTTGTTGTTGACAGTTTTGAAGATATGTGAGTATCGTCAGGAAACATGTTGAGGTGTTACTTTTTTCAGGTCTACGGTTATAATTTTTTTGCAGGATTTTATATCTCTCAAAAAGACGGAATATCATCTATTTTGACATTTTTAAATAGATCTTTCAGTCTATTTGCATTAAAAAAGTGTCTCCTGATGAGAGCAAAAGCTTCATATTCAATGAGAAAGTGCTTAGTAGTGTAGGGTGTTTGACATGTTACATACTGTGTCTGTTGTTCTTGTGAGAGTATGAGGAGTGTGTAAGTCTTGTGTGATCCATGAATAATTGGGATTATAGTGACTTGCTTCTTTGTGGATTTTCTGAAAGCTGGTCTCCTTTCTCTCCAAGTGGGTTTGATCAAGAAGAGTTTTTTGTGTATGTTGTTATTCTAGTGCGGTTGCCATTTTGTATGAAACAATCTATTAATTTTATATTTCTGTATATGGAATTTTAAATTTGTTTGAGGCCAAATCTAAAGCCAATTTGACTGCTGAGTCAGCTCTTTCATTTCCCCTCATTTCAATGTGGCTGAAGATCCAGCATATTAGAATCTCTTTTGAATTGAAAATGGAGTCCAATCTACACAGGAGTTTAATTTTTCATATAGAGAAAGAAAGGAAATTGTCTAAAATTTAATGCATTCAAGATACAGCTATATATCAATTAATAAATGTATCTACATGCATGAAAATGAATAGGAACACCAGTGAACACATATACAGGAACACTTCCATTGATATCAATTCATGAGGGCCCAAAAGTTCAATTAAAGATGTGAATTGTTGGACTCTCTTCACAGATGATTTTCCTTATAGTAGCAAAAGCTGGTGTAGGACCAGCGATACATTTTTGATCTGCTGATAATAGTGGAATAGTGCACCATTATATTACAGATTTTATTGAACAACACTCCTCAGATTTTGAATGTTGAGTTTTTTCCTTGTACTTGGCTAGTTGCTTTATCAAAGCTAAAAAGCCTTGTCTTCCACATGCACACACACACATATATATATATATAATCATGTATGGCAATAACCCAGCCCATGTTTTTACTAATGAATTAATCTTATTAGACTGTTTAGTTGTTTAATTGAAAAAACTGATTATTTTTTAGACGCTTTCAAGTAAAATTTTCACCTAAGTATTGGCTTTGATTAATTGTCTTCATTGAAGGAAAGATTGAGGAGATGCATTTTATATATATGTATATATACTAATATGCATTTGTTTTGGACAAAAATCAATTGATCACATTTTGTCCTCCAACAATAATGAAAAATTTTTCCTAAAATTTAAGGTTGGTCACATATATGTAAAGTGAGGAATTAAACTTCACCATGACAAAAATTATCAATATTGCTGTCTGATACAGAAAAATCAATATTTGAAGACTGCTTTTTGGATAAATCAAGTTCACAGCAATTTATCAATATAGAAATTGTGACTTTAGATTAAAATTCTTCATCTACCTGAAAGAGATTTCAATAATGATATAACCATCTTGTTTTATGGAAATGCTTTTAAATATTTCTATGTATTATTATCATTCTTCTGTTTAAAAAAATTAAGCATTAGAAACTTTTAATGTATTGTGCTTATCTGAAAGTTTTATATAGGAAATTAATTTTATCTAGAAGTAGATGACTAGTGAATCTACTCGGTCCTCATTTTAATCGTGAATTGTGGTCTATGATGATATTCAAGTTTCTATTGAGGAAAGAGTAAAAGATCATGATTAACATTTCAGAATTATTTCCCTTATATTGAGAATTTGGATTATCAAAAAAATGACATTTAGAATGAATTCAGACACTCCAAAAATTATAATTCAGTTGAACTGGAAATTGCTTTATTCTCTTATTAGAGCATTTTAAGTATGTTGCTCAAATCAAAATCTTCCGGGGGTGTCCTCATGGTGTAATGGTTAAAGCGATGGACTGCAGAATCGTAGTACACGAGTTCGTACTCCAGTCGCGCTATTATGTTCACTTTCGGACAAATACCCTTGGGAAAGGTATGAACCCCCTTATCCTCCCAGCTATGGGTTAAGTAGTACCACTACTGTTCTTCTAGGAGAATGGCTTTGCCATTAAATAACCTAAAAAGAGTTGATATGCCATTAAACAAAGAAACCAAGCCAATCAAAATCTTTGCCTGGTGTTAGTTATCTACATAAACACATATATATCTAGAATCTTATTATACATATCATTATCATATCGTCCCAGTCATCTCTATCATCCATTGCATTTGGCAGGTCCTCTAGACTCTATCTTGTGTTTATACAGAACAGTTGTAGATAAGTTTTAGCTGCTCATCTGTGTGATGGGGTCCACAGGAGAATATCACTTATAGGTTTGTCCTTATTCCTTCCACTGTGTCCTGCATGTCTTGTTCATCTGGTTTAGATGGTTTTAGAGATGGGAGGTAGGTGTGTGTGTGTGTGTGTGTTTGGCATGTCTTGAAAACTATACTGGGGTAAGTAAATAATATTGTTATGGTATTGCAGGTGTAATGATAAATAATTAACTAATTAAAGATTAAATTAAAGTCTGCATGATTAAATTGTCTATGTTTATGTAATCTTTCAAGAATGATGATAACAAGTAAGGAATTCAATTGAAATAGAATTAAATAAAAAGAAAAGAATTTATCGTAAACATTTTTTTTGTGTCTCTTTGTATTAATCCAATTTATTTCTCATTAAATCAAGGGCTGCTGAACACCATGCACTCTTACCAACTACAGTCAGTGTCCAAATTCACTTTGTATTTTGTTGGGGAATGTCATATCATTTTATAGCAGAAAATGACAATTTTCAAGTGTCCTTTACAATTAGTTTAAATTCACTGATTCTCCCTAAAGTGCTTTTTGATACAATTTAAATAATATATAGAATAAACATTTTTTTTGCCTTAAAATAATCAACCCCCAAAACATAGATAAGAACTTTCTAGAAATTTCAGATCATAATCGCATTAACATTGAAGTAACAGTTTTATATTTTTCAACTAATCAGCTAAAAACACAAAATAAGAACATTCTAGAAAATTCAGCTCAGAAACTAATCAACAGAAAAATATTTAGGCTCCAAAATAAATAAGTATGCATGTGATAGGTCAAGAAATGTCCGTGCGCTTGAATTTTAGGACCTGTAATAAAACTTAACAAAATCCTATTTTTGATCCACTTTAGTTCCCCGAAAAAAGTATAAATAACAAGGAATTTAATCAAGTAAGGGATTCTACTACCAGACAGTGAGAGAGGCAAGGATGCACAGGACACAGAGCAAAGAAGCATGCAACGTTCTTTTGCCAACAACTGGAATGCGACACGTTGTTGCCAAAGATCATAAAATACGCACATGTGGACTTAAGAAAACAAAAGGCCCATACTTATGGTCCCTCACATATAGACACACATACATACACATGTATGTAAGTAAAGTCAATTTTCATCCTCTTTACTTCGGCCAACTATGGACACATTGGTTCAATAGAGTTTCTCAACTGGTGGGCAAACAAATCATTTTTATTGAACTGTGTTTACTACATTGCATTTTAATTGTTTTATTCATGTTTGTTATTATTATTGAATTGCTTGTTTTTTTAATATTTGTTGTTATCACATACCATTTGTTTACGTGCTTGTAAAATTTGTGTTGTATTTGTGGAAACGAAACCTGAAAGTAACTCCTGTAAACTACGGAAGGTACTTAGTCCTCCACAAATACATAAAACTTAAAATAATCATAATTATAATCTTGAAAGAATAAATTTTGTATGGAAAGTGATATGTATCTTGGATCTTAGGAATATACATAACTGAGTGTTGATTCTGAAAACCAACCAAACTGTATAATGCTGAGTTTATATTTATAGAAAAAAAACTCATTTTGCTTTTTTGCAAAAATTTCCCCTTATTTATTGAATGATTTTTGTACTTGACTTTTAATCAAAATGTACAAAAATACATCAGCAATAAAAAGAAAAAAATTTGAATGAGCAAAATTTAGAAAATGACGTATTTATTATCTAAAGACATAAATTGATTTTTTCCTTTTCTTTTGGCCTTCATTTATATTCTAAGAATAACAGGAAAGCATAAAATGAACTATTGTAAAAATGTGATTTAGTTTTTCTACCCATTAAACATGTAAGCTTAATATTTCAGGCTATTTTCCTACCCATTTAGGCTGAGCCCAATTTTACTATCTGTTTTGTAAGCTTAATATTATAGGCTTAAGGAAATTACATTGGATACTAAAAATAAAAGACTCAATATATTCACAGTTTTTCTTTAAATGGACAGCCTAAAAAAATGTGTTGATTTCTTAGAGAAAATTGGTTTTGTGTTTGCTTTTTTTTTTTTTCTTTGTGTATGAATTTTCTGAGCTCTGGTACAGAGTATCTTGAAGTCAAGGGGTAATGAACAATTTAAGGGCTCAATGTTTTTAAGGATTCAAGGATTTTCATTGGCTTTGAATTTATAGAATTGTAATGATTTTGTGCTGAAACTATAAAAACTAATTCATTCTAATACACAATAAGATATTGAGTAGTTATATTTTTTTTTGTTTATATCATTGTAGAAAGAACTGATGTCCAAAATATGTAGAATGAGTGATTACTTTAAACTAAAATGAATATTATAAATTAAGCAGAAATAAATCATATTAAAATTGATTCTGAAATGAGTAGAAATTGTTAGATGCAGTTAATTAAAATCTAACTTAAAGGCATTGTATAATGTAGGCTGATTCCAGGGTGGTGGTGTGATGAAGGTAACTGAAGCAAATAGCAGCAACAACAGCCTATTGTTATATAATAGCTGAGGGATTTCGGTTCATGCCTTTGAGTTTAGTTAGGCTGAGAACATTTCGGCTCAGCACATGGGTTAGTTGGGTGCAACCTTGATGCAGGTGGTAACGCGTGAGCGCGCACAGAGCGGACATGTCACTCAGATGTCACAATAGTCAAAGACGAAACAGGTTGACAGGGTGCGGGTGACGTCACGCACCGGAAGCGTGTGGAGGTTTGTGTGAGAATCTGAAGGAAGTTAGAGAGTCGAGAATTAGATGCCAAACGAGAAGGATCGACTTTTGGAGCTCGCAGACGTGAGGCGAACTTGCGCTCTATGGGGGCCACTCGAGACGGGGGCCAAATGAATAAGACAGCATAGAAGATTGTGTCTCTCTTCCTTATGTTGAAACCTTTAACTCAAAGTTAATAAAAAGGTTTCATACCTGAACAAGAAGTCTTTACATGTTTTTGAATTCCAAGATTCCTATGTTCTATTGTTATGAACATTATATGTACATTTCGCACTTAGCATTAATTGTGAATATGGTACACTATGTTTTACACAGGACTTTTAATGTTTGAAATCCTAGGTCTAATTGGAAAGGTGTAATGCAAGATTAACATGTTAGAAGTATCTTGTATTTTGTGAAAAATGGATGAAACCATTTTCTTTAAAATTCTCTCCGTATCATTTAACTCACCAGTGAGTTTTCTAGAGGTCAAAGCACCCCTGAATCTCCTCTTTTCATCTGGTATGAATCTATACGAGAATCATTAAATAAGTTTCCAGACTTTTTTCGTATGGGCACTTTTATTGATAGTACACACATAAAACTCTAGTCCCCTTTGAAGTCATCTCCTCCGGCTGCAATGCACTTGTTGTACCGTTCCAACAACTTCTGGAAGGCCCCATGGAAGTCTTCTTGTGTGAGTGTGTCAATGACTTTTGTCACAGCCTCTTTCATCTCCTCAATTGTCTCATAATAACAGCCTCTGAGCTTAGGGGATTAGCAAAAGTCACAGGAAGCAAGGTCTGGACTATAGAGATGCTGAGAACTGTCTTGATGTCCATCTTGGTCAAATAGTCTGTGACAAATTGTCTGGAGTTTTGGACTGGTGCATTGTCCTCGTGGAAATGCCACTGACCCGATTAGAAGAGTGCTAGCCTCTTCCGATGGAATCTCTTCCTGAACTCCTTGAGAACCTCAACACAGTAACTCTAACCCTTTGGCCAATCAACTCTGGTGTTCTGACCTCCTTATTCCTCCCACACCTCTCATCATTCCTCACAGACTCCCTGTCTTCCTTGAATCTCTTATGCCTCTCAAAAACTGACACTCGAAAAGCAGTCCGAAGCATTCCATACATTTCTGTGACATTTTTTCCAAGTTTAAAACAGAATTTTATTGCATATTATTCTTCTAAATTGTCCTCATGTCCAGATTGCATTTTTGAAATTCACCAGCTGTGACAATCAGGCTTTAGTAGGGTGTATTCCAATTGTTGCAGTAGCTGTTCATTGGAATCTGAAATCCTAAAAATTGGTCAGTCATCTCATAAGATGTATAGCAATAACATACTGAATTTTCAAGAGTCTACGACAATTTCAAATGCCTGTACAAAAAAAGTCTGGAAACTTATTGAATGCACCACATACCATTATATTTATTTACTTTAAGAAGAATCTTAAGTTTAGGAAAGTAGAAAATGTCACACACAGCTAGGTCAGGTGACTGTACTTGCATGATCTTGTGTTGCACTCAAAACTGCTGATCAAAATATTGAAAATTAGCAATAACTCATCAAGACAACGTCTAAGTGTCTACACATATAAGTTGCTCAACTCTGCACAAATCTTCATTTGAATTTTAAAAATTTAAAGATACTTTTCAACTGCACCTTATATATCCGAGATACACCAAAAGGGGGAAAAATGGTTTCAAATGTGATTAAATGGAGAACTGAAAAAACAAAACTTACTGACTTTCAATAAAAGGCAAAAGTAATTGCTTCTATCTGTTGATGCTTGAAAAGTGCATCAGCTGTTTGAGTTAGAAAATAAGTGATGAAAATAGTTGTGATAATATCTTTTCAGAAAATGTTATATTATATTCTTTGGAATCAAACTTAATTTAGAAAATATTTGAAAAATCTTAATTTATCATTCACTCATAGAACAATCATTTAGGAATTAAACATAAGTGCTGTTGTAGACTCTAAATACTTTCTAAATTTAAAGCTTTAATGATAAATTTACAATCAAGTAGAAGCCATAAAAACAATAGTCAGGCAAAGAACAGGGTTTGGTATGGTTTCAGTTTCTTTGTTTAATGGCATATCATCCTTTGTTGGTTATTTAATGCCTAAGCCATCCTTGTAGAAAAATAGTAATGGTACAAGTCAACCCATAGCTGAAGGGATAATGGGGTTTATACCTTTCCCAAGGTTTGTTGGTTGGTTGGATGGGTTTTATGGCATATCAACCTTTTTAGGTTATTTTATGCCAAATCCATTTTTATGCAAATAGACAGTTCTATTTCAAACAGTTCAGTTTGGCATGTGTACACAGTTTAATTCTTAAAAACATTTCTATTTCAAGCTATTCAGTTTATTCAAGCAGTTCTTATTCCGTTTAGTATATGTACAGATTTTGTTTACACACAGTTAAATGTCAAAACAGTTCTATATTAAACAATTCAGTTCAGTGTAAGTACAGTTTCAATGTCAAAAACAGTTCCATTTCAAACCACTCAGTTTAGCATAAGCATGCAGTTTAAATGTAAGTACAGTTTGTCAAAAGCATTTCTATTTCAAGCTATTCAGTTTAGTCAAACAGTTCTAATTCAAACAATTCAGTTAAGTATAAGTATGCAGTTAGTTTTATTTAACCCACAGACAGGACCCCATCAGGTGCCACCACTCCGGGCCAGAGTGAACCTGGGAGCAATGGCAATGAAGAGGTGCTTCAGATTCCCCAAAGCTCCAGCATCACTGGAACCTCACCATCAGATTGTTTAATGTCATATCGAAGACACTCACTAAGAGGGTCTTACTCCTCTGCAGAAGTGCAGTCAGTGTATTCTACAGCCCCAGCTGACTGGGCAATATGCAGAGTTAATGTCAAAACAGTTTTATTTCTGATAATTCAGTTTAGCATAAGTACACAGTTTAGATGTCAAAAACAGTTCTATTTTAAACAATTCAGTTTAGCATAAATACACAGTTTAAATGCAAAAAACAGTAAGCTCATAAACCACGGTTTAGTTCTATTTAACCCATAGATAGGACCCTTATCAGGTACCACCGCTCCGGGCCAAAGTGGGCCTGGGAGTGATGACAATGAAGAGGTACTCCACATTCCTCAAAGCTCCAGCATTACTGGAACCTCACCATCAGATTGTTTAGTGTCATATCAAGGACACTCGTTGGCGGGGAGGTCTTAACCCTCTGCAGAGAAGCAGTTGGTGTATTCTACAGCCCCAGCCGATTGGGCAACTTTCCCAAGGGTATTAGTCCAAAAGTGAATGTCATTGTACACTGGATTTTGAACTTGCTTACTACAATGTTGCAGTCCAGCACATTAGCCTCTATGCCATAGGGACCTGCCCGATCAGTGTAAGAAGATGCAACAAGACTGATATTACTGTTAACAAAATAGAACTTTTAAGAATTTTATCAACTTCTATGCTTTGTGTAATCATGCTCATTAGATCATTAAAAACTCATTACTGGTTCTGTAATCTAGTTTTTTTGTGAGGTTCCTACACATGAGGTGTGTCTTGGACAGAAATAGCCTGGGAGGGCCCATCTCTCTCAAGGTCTACCATTGGTTTGAATTCAGAGTTTTCCTTCTATACCAGTTGCTGTACCAAAGTTAAAGAGCTTAATCTGGCCTACTATTTACCCATAGCTGGAGGGAGGAATGTTGGATTCATACCATTTGCCTGTGTATTATTAATAGGTGATATGCAGATAGGTTCATTGAGGATCTGAATTCAGATTGCCAAATCCACTTCCCAACATGATAAACATGACACTATAAGTGCTTCCAATTGTATACAAGAGTAAAATGTTTAGTTATTTAATTTCCTACATAAAGAAGATGCATATTTGCTTTTATGATGATGGCTTTGGTTTATTTAAAATGTATGGTAAAAGACTACAGCAATTAAATTGCTCATTATCAAACACTATTTTCTGACCCTTGTTGTTTGAGGAGGCCAGTTTGCCAAATTGTACCTCTCTATGAAACAAAAGGGAAATGCTGATAGGACTTAACAATTTCTGAAAGTACCCATGTTTTATGAATCAGGGTCTTTACATCAAGTTTGATCTTGAGTCACATTTGACTTTTATAAACAGTCAAGTAAACTGTAAAGTAATTCTGCTTTATGTGTACAGATTAGACAACTCATGAACCTGATGTTATGTTACATGCTCATCTACAGCATCATAATGACACAATAAATGAACAGACGCAGTAATAAACGACGCACGCAGTGATAAAGACGCAGGAAGACTTCTTAGAAAAATATTTACCTCTCACTTTATTGCAAGGGTTCGAAAAGGTTGTGTGGGGTTTTACTGTGAGAGGGAGCTGGAGACTGAACATAACTGAAATATTTTGATCCCAAAGTTATGGCCGTCAGCGTTGTGTCTTTCTCGTTCTCCATGGCTGCTCAACCAGAGCCCTGGAGTCCACTCTGCTTTCCTTACTACACCTCGTCTAACTCCTCTCCAACTATACTGCTTGCCCTCCTTCTCACCTGTCTGCCTTCTTTTCAATTCATCGGCCTTATATTATCTTCAAACTCCCACGCAGTGATATGGACACGCCTCCATGCCTCCGCAACTTCTTCCAATATCTAGCGATCGGGATGTGTCACTTCCGCTACCTTTGGAATGGCCTGTGTGATCGTCATCAAGCGGAAATAACTGTCATGTAGTTCAGAGGTCACTCTCTTCCGGTGCGTCAGTCTATGAGGGTATAATGGGATTTTTTTTTTACCTCGTCCCATTTCATCAGCCAATTTCCGCCCACGCAATTTCCTCTCATAACTGCCATTAGAATGTGTCACTTCCTTCCGGTGCATCACCTTGAATGGCATTTTTGGCCGGGTCAACAGGTCAAAACATAACAGTTACTGACACTGCTATTTAAGATGGAGTAAGAGGTAGCAATTAAAATTTCATAGATATCTCCCTTATATGGAGAAATTAGATTATTAAAAAATGACATTCAGTATAGGCATTTACCCCATCAATAATCATTCAGTTGCAAATTGGACTGGAAATTGTTTATTCACTAAGTTAAATCATTCTAAGTTTACTACTCCAATAAAAATCTTGACATGACATACTGTTTTCATGGGTTACAGTGATGGACAGTATCACCAATGAATAAGTACACCCTCTACCAATTTTTAATAAAACACATCCAACATACCGTGATGTTACTAATTCTAGTAGAACATTATACAATCAAAATAGGTATCATTAAATAGGATTTATTGCGATATTCTACAGCACTGAAACACCAAGTTTGATTTAAAAATGTACTTACTATATAGAATATGGGTCTGTATATTTTTGGACTGTTATACATTCATTTTTTTGGTTTCAATGTTGTAAGAGTTTTTTCTTCATAAATAATACCTAATAATATGTTTGGATTATGTAATTTCCAGCTAGAAATAAAATCCTGCTTTTCTTAAATTAGAAGAAAAGTTAACTTTAATCTAAAAAAATAGCATGGGTCTATTTTGTTACTGGTGATACAGTAAAAAAACAATAAAAACTGCACTCACCTGATGTGATGTATGTAATATGTTCATAGAAAGACAGCATTAATTACAAGTACTTTCTTGTTCTTTATTTGATTGCTTTTTTTTTTTAATTCTATATTTTAACTGCAGAAAAAGTATTGGATTATTACACTGAGCGTTTAGATATGATTTCCTTTATCTGTATAATTAAACTCTATCTGGCTTAATTTGGAAGATCAAGAGTAGTTTAAAATATTTACATTATGATATTTCCAAAATTTTATACAGAGAAGTTTTCTTTCTAGAAATGATTTGTATTCTATATTAATCTTTATCTTTTGGGTGAATTCAGAGGACAAAAAAAAAGTTAATGTACTTTTTTTCTTTACACATGGGTAATTATTTGTGGGTTATTTTTCCTAAAAATCCTTTTAAATCCCTGATATCTACTCTGATGCATACATGATAATCAATGAGTAATAACTACAGGCCTTTACTTCAATATTCTCCCATAATCCTTTGAAATTCTTCTCTAACAGTCTCTCAACCATCATGTCATAAAAGAATGCTAAAAACTGTATCTTATACAAAATATACAGAATTGTACATTGCAGCTTTCAGTTTAATTGGCTAAACAATATCATAATTTTCTAGTAGAAACAATAATTAATTGAGGACTCCATTCAATAGTAAAATACTCAAAATTTGTTATCCTAATGTATTTCATTTGGACAAAAGTAAGTAATAAATGTAAAATGATTTGTATATTGTTACCAAAAGTTAGTGTCAGTTAAAAAGAATGCAGAAAAAGTTTATATATCTCCATGTCTTACTTCTATATAGATTCATGGATGATCATTGTATGGAAACATAAAAATTATATATATGACAGAAAACAAAGTCTTTCCAATTATTATTCTCACTCACATGCTTAAGCCCTCTCTCTCTTTCTCTTTATATATATATATATATATATATATATATATATACACTGGCCTATTGGCAAAATGGTTAGAATATTCACTAATGGCTAGGAAAACCAGGGTTTAATTCAAGGTTAAGTAAACAAAGACTCAAAAAATGGTACTTGATGCCTCCTTGCTTAACATTCAGCATTATAAGGTACAGATCAAGGGTAAGTGAAACAATCCAGAAAAAGGAGTGGCAGCCTCCCCTACACTTTGGTGTAGAAGCTATAAAAAAGGGAGCCTTCAAATTGCCCTTAACTACAGTTGCCAACTTTCTATCCTTACTTTGTATGTGTATATATGTGTGTGTGATAATCTCTCAGTGGCTGTTGTTTTTTCTTATCAATAGATACCACTCCTATAGATGAGTAGAAGTAGTTTCCTGACTGAAGTATTTGATTTTGGCTATAGTCTTATGAGATTCCTTTGTCCAGCATCAGTTGAAACATACTGCTGACTTAACTTTGGATTCATCTGCTAGTGTATCGTGGTAAGGAAATGATACACAGTGAAATAGAGTTAATTATTTATTAACTCAGGTGGTACAGTCTGAGTAATATAAGTCTCGCGCTGTTGGTGTTATGTCCAAAGTTGGTCTTACTCCTGACCAACGTCCTTTATACCAGAAGTCACGTGGTACAAGCCACTATACAACATCCACCTTACTTTGTCTCTTACTGTAGTCCCATTAATGCCTGTAATGAAATGGACATTCACAAACACAATATTCTTATCATCAGTGAAGACATGAATGTTCAAATAGGCAAAGATGGAAATAATAAATTCTGCCTATACAACTTGCCAAACTGAAATAGTAAATATCTTGCAGATTTTTCACACAAGAACAGGCTTGCATGCCAAAACACTAAATTCAAAAAAAGAGATAGAAAGCTATGGACCTACACCTTTCTAAATAATTCTAACAAACAACTATATTATATATTCATAAACAAGAAGTGGATAAAAAGCACTTTGAATTGTGAGGCATACTCCTCTTTTGAAGGAGTATTTTCTGATCACAGAATCATTTCAGCAAAGACTTGCCTGAGTCTATGCAGGAATAAGAGACAAACAGGTAAAGCTTCATGAAAAAGCCAAATGTAGAATTCCCTTGGACTCAATAGCAGTTAGGAAAAATGAGATAACATGTAAAAAGCATCCTTAATAAAAGATATTAAACAAATGCCAATGTACAGAAACTTAAAAAAAGCCCAGAGAGAACTAACCAATACATACCTAAAGAACACTAGAATACATTCAAGGCCAGATTAATAAAATCAGAAATCTGGTCAAAGATAGACAACCACAGTTAACATAGCAGTCTGTAAATTAAATGAGCAGAAGAAAAAGCACCTTGAGAGGATGTTAAAAAGGTAGGCCTGGACCTGTACAAAGCCTTACTTATTTAAAATCTACTCATAATGTTCCTTTTAATTAAAAAGAATGACCATTATCCCTTAAGTAGGATATCAAGAAAGAGTGAATCACAGGTGGTTTAATAGTGTGGGCATTCTATCACCTATCATAGTGTAATGGTTAAGAAGCTACTCATGCAGGCCCATTGCTATTGTATACTGAGTTCAATCCTCTCAGGGTTTCAAATTTGATGCATGCTAAACTGAGTCTTACATTTGTATCCATCAAGTTGTTAAAACTGAATAATCATCCTTTTTTAAAAATCTATATGATATTAGAAATGTTATCAAATTAAAAATTTGCCAAGTCAGAAACCAAAGTTACAAATTTTTCAGTCACAAACCTAAAAAAGGTTTGGTTGTTTTCATTTGTAGCATGAGTATTTGCTATTATAGGACCATAAATATTAACCTTTCAACAATGTTTATTAACTTATAAATCCTCACAAAAACATTTTTCATTGTTACTAGTCAAAAATCCATCTTGTAAGTAAGATTTTCTACTATTCAGTCAAATTATAAATGACAGTGCACAATTTTTAAAACTTATTTTTGATATAAGTTATATTAACATCCAATGAGATTTGTTTGAACATTTCTATTGCTGCCTTCTCGAGATGTTTTTCAATAAGTCTCCGTTGGGTTTTAAATCCTCACTTCATTTCCCACTGGTTTCACTTTATAATTCACTTCTTTTCTTTTTCAAGAGGCACTAAGTGCATATATTACAGCTGCAGCCTTCTGAGCCAAAAGAAAAAATAGATGAAAACAAACAAAATCAATCTTGCCAAATCTTATTCTTTTTCCATTAAACACACAATGGATTAACTTCTTCCTTGAGTGTTAAGAAAAGAAAAAAGAAAGAATTATCCCTGCTAGACAAATTGTTCTTCTCTGTTGACCATTCATCTATGCTTTCTTTTTTATGAAATCATCAATCAGACAATTCTCTGCCAAATTCTTTTTAGTTTTTTGCTTTACAGCTTTACCATTAATCAAATTCCACCATCTCTAAATCCATTCATTCTTTTCTGTCTTACTGCTCTAATTTCCTCTGACTACCTCTAAATTTCTATTGTCTACAATGGATACTGATTTGCTGTTTATCCTTTCGTTCCTTTATTGATATGTTTTGTAAATGGACTCAGATATAGCATATATATTTAATTCTAACATCATAAAGAAATCTCCTATATTGGAATCCTTTTATATAACTGAATAAGATAGACTTTTTATTCCTCATTACAGTTGTAAGTTAAATTAACTGAATCTTAAAACTTGCTTATTTCCTTTCTGTTTATTCCAGCAAATATTCTTTTCATTTTCAATTAATGTCTGATCTGGTTCTCAGTGTGAGAAATCTGTGTTTTTTTTATCTTCCCATACATCAGATGTAGCATTTGCCATGATGTATCTTGTTTTCTGAAAAGTTTTTGGTATTCCTTTTTAAGTCCATTTGTTCTGATGTGAAAAACAATTTTACACCCCTCCCCCTATAAAAAACCCTAAAGAAAGTACATTCAAGCTTTTGGGTCAGTCACTGGGCATTCATGCTGGGAGGTTACATTTGCCTTGTAAACTTGGCTTCAGAGGGGCTATCCCACAAGGCTTTACCTGTTTTGCTGGGGTGGTAATATTGCTTAGCGTCTGAGGTGCACCATTAGGGTAATGCTGATGGGGTTAAGTATTACTGACACCTGCTTCACATGAGTCTCGATTCTGGTGTGGTCCTCACAATATAATGGCTTTGTGCTGCATTCCTGCTTAGTGAGAAGCTGAATACATACCATATTCAATCAATCGATTTCATAAGCATATGACAAATATAAATCTATCATTTATCACTGACTGTTTTCAACTATACTTCAGATTATTATCATGATTGGGAAAGAACTGTAAATATCTTTTTTAAAATTTCTGAATGCTTTTCACACTTGGAATTTACAGCATATAAATTTAGATGTCACCCATGATGTAATATACAAGTGAAATTCTTTACTGGGCAAATGAATCTATCATTAATTAAATACACTTAAAACACATTTCCTAAATCAAAGAGGGTTTTATTTAATATTCACAATCAGAGAGTTGGAAAAACTTTTCATATTCAAAGGCCACATTGAAATTTATTGCGTTTTAATTTTTTTAGTATCCTTATGACAAAATTAAACTTTTAGCTTTGTCCAAATTTAATTGTATGACAAACTAAAATTAACAATATCATATAATATCTATTTTGATTGTATAATGTTCCACTAGAAATAAAGTACCAGTATCTTTCTGGTTGTGAAAAAAATTAACTTTTATTAAAAAACTTGCTTGGTGTGAACTTATTTATGATTGATACTGTAATAATAAGCATGGTATGTCTTATAGAATTAGTTAAATCAGCTGAATCTCATTTAGTTATTTTCTTTCTGTTTATTCCAATTTTTAAAAATTTTCTTATTTGGTTCACAGTATAAGACATTAGGGCTTTTTTTTTTAAATCTCTCTAAGCTTCAGGGATAATATTGCTAAGATGTGTCTGAAGTTTTCTTAATAGAATTTCAGTATATGTTTTTTAATCCATTTAGATTTATATGAGAACAATCTGAAAAAAAACAAAACAAAACAAAAAAAAAATACAAGAAAAGTACCTTCAAACCATGGATTTTACTAGCAAAAGGCATTTATTTAAATCTGAAATATAAATATTGTTTACTGGAAGTATTTTATGTTTCTGATTGATGTTGGCTTGCTAGGCCTTATTATAGTTGTAAATTAACGCTTAAATAATTTGGTGCCAGATTGTGGGATAAAAAAAAAAAAAGAAGCCCAGGCAATAATTTGATACAACATATATTTTTATTAATGTAAAACTTCCTACTACAATTTATTACCTATGATTGAAATAGCACTCATAAGATAAAGGTTGGGTGTTTGTTTGGCATAAGAGTATTTTGTAGAATACAGTGAGGAGTTAATCATATTGGTGCTATGACTGGTCAGTTGATAAAATTGTGCCTCTCTGACGACCCATCTAGCTCAAGTGAAATGTTGTGGGTCATGTGACCATTTAATACCCGCTCAGCCATCAAGATCCTGTCTTTAGGTATTACAGGTCATCACCCCTATCCAACAGGAGACTATAGAAAGGGGCTTACCCCTCTGCAGAGGTTAGTTAGCGACCATAGTCGAGGGTGACCCGAAGGCTCCCTTTTCGATAGCTACTACACCAAGGTGTAGGGGAGGGCGCTACTCCATTCCCAGGATTGCTCCACTTTACCCTTGAACCGTATCTTATAATGCTGAGTGTTAAGCAAGGTGGTATCAAGTTCCATTTTTAAAGTCTTTGGTATGACTCGACCTGGGATTGAACCCAGGTCTCCCGGGCCATTGGCGAACACTGTACAGTCAGCATATTTTGCAGCTTCAGCTAACAAGGGGCTCTCTCACTAGGAACACAATTTTAGTAGTTGTCTGAATTTCTGAGACAAAGCTTGAGTATTTTTTATTTTAGTATTTTAGTTTTTGAGCAATTTTTAGACAAATTATTTTACTTGCATTTTCTCCCCATTAGTACCGGTTGTTTCAAAAAATTGTTTTGATTTGGTGCATTCAAAGAATTTTTGTGAACAAAACATCATCGCTAATAAACAGGTGTGAAGCTACAAGGGAATTGACTGATAATTACAAGCCAATAAGATGTGTCCTGCCAATTCTAGGAGGATAGCTTTCTGATCCACTTTTTTTAGTGGTGTGGATATAAAAAAATGAGTGAAATTAACCCTCACCAGCAGATGGACAAAAATTCACAAACAAGAGGATGAGTGACTTTCTATAAGGCACCCCACTGTCTCCAGTCTCCTCCAGCACCTGAAATATGACTAGCCAAATTGACATAAACATACAGGTGGGGGAATTAGCCCTTATTCTACTATGACTGCATTACGTAAATCATTAATTGCCCAGTCAGCTGGGGCTGTAGACTGCACTTTTGCAGAGTGGTAAGACCCTCCCTGCCAACGAGTGTCCTGATTATGACACTAAACACTCTGATGGTGAGGTTCCAGTAATGTTGGCACTGTGAGGAATGCGAACTACCCCTTCATTGCCATCACTCCCAGGTCCAGTCTGGCCTGCAGTAGTAGCACAATTATAGGGCCCTATCTATGAGTCAAATAGATCTAAACTGAGTACTTATACTAAACTGAATTACTTGAAATAAAAATGTTTTGACATTTAAACTGCGTACTTGTGCTAAACTGAATTGTTTGAAATAGAACTGTTTTGACATTTAATTGTGTGTGGACAAAACTATACTGATACTAAACTGATTTGTTTGAATTAGAACTGTTTGCTAAACTGAATAGCTTGAAATAGAAATGTTTTTGACAATAAAACTGTTCTCATACTAAACTGATTATTTGCATAAAAAGTGAATTAGCATTAAATAGCCTACAAAGCTTGATATGTCATAAAACCCCAAAAAAACAACCTTAATCATTAAGATATACACTGAAATAAAGAGAATATTCTTTCTTTTATTTAAAAACTAAATGTGTAGTCTTAGCAAATACAGTTTTCATTATTATGTTAACAATTGTCTTCTTTTATCTCTTGACTCTTTATTGTAATTTTTGTGTATATGTTATCTAATTAATGTCAGCCAAGAAAAATCAACTCCAAAGCAGGAAAAAATATCATACCTGTAACATAAGCCAGTAGTCAAAGTGTCTAAGGTTTTCAGTCAACAATTTATAAATTGGATTATTATATACTAAATATGACCATAATAAGATATATTTTACAATGTGGTGTGAATATACTGTTTTCACGTATATTTGTAAAACATTTTCAGTATGCAATTCACTTAACACAGACATTAGGCGCCTCTGGTGGTGTAATGGTTAGCAAGCTCAACTAGCAAACCTACACGAGTGAGTTCGAGTCTCATTGGGTGCCCCTTTCATATGGCCTTGTGCCACATCTAAGCAAAAAGCTTAGTAAATTACCACTTAACACAGACATTAGACATAATAAACACACAAAGTTTTTTTGTTGATATATACAATATTATCCATAAATAAGTACAACTGGAACAATTTTTGATGGAAATTAATTTTCTTCTAAACTAGAGATCCCAGTATATCATTATTTGTAGTGAAGCATTTTGCAAAAATAACAGATATAGTTAGGTATCATTTACTACCAAACTTTACACCATTGAAACTTTGTACCCAAAAATATTAAGATGCAGCAATCCAAAAATAAATATGCTCTTATATATATTTATGAAATTTTACTTTTAATGACAAAGATTCAATGCTGTAAGTTTTATAATAAATAATATTTGTTTGAATTATATAATGTTCTACTAGAAATAATAAAATCCTCTTATGTTTGATTTAGAAGAAAATTAACTGTTTATAAAAAATGTTTGGGGGGTTACTTATTTACCTGGGACACTATATTCAATTACTTTCAGTTTGGTGTGTAGTGGTTCATTTTTAATTAGGCAAATAAACAAGAGAATTTCAAAGTCTCATATGGCTATAAATTTTAACAAGACAAAAAACCCCAAAAAATAGAAAAAAATCATTGAATGATTTAAGAGTTGAATTTACAAAATCTTAGAACTTAGATATTTCCTTGGTGTTTTATTTCGACAAACATTGTTTTTTATTTATTTCATCATTCTCTGATCTGGTTTACACTGGAAAAGTCTCTTGTTTAACTGTTTCATGTTTCTACAAGATTAGGTAAATAAAGTTTTCATTGCAGTAATATGATATCCTCATTCAAATCTATCTACATTATTATGTCCAGCTATGAAAAATGATCTTAAAAAACCAAAGAAAACATTTAAAATACAAATTCTTAAAGCAAAAGATTTTTGGCCTTTTCTGGTTGTGTAATGAAGCATTTGGTATGATTTATCAAAAGTAGGGTCGTCTGATTTACAGGTGGCACAATGTGGACTTGATTTGTTGATGTGATGGAATCAGTCAGTTTTGTTTATTGATATTCCAGGTCTGGTTGTGGGTAGGTGATGCTGTACCCATGTGCAGGAGAATTTCAAATTTATATATAACAATATAACATAAACACTGGCACATGTGTTCAGGTGGTTTTATATATATATATATATGGTTATTTAATGCCAAAGCCATCCTTGTTGAAGGACAGTAGTAGTACTATCTAACTAAAAGCAGGGAGGATAAAGGGCTTCATATCTTTCCCATTTGTCTGAAAGTGGACATAATAGTGTGATTGGAGTTTGAACTCACTTACTTTAAGACTGCAATCCTGTGCTTTAGCCCCTTTGCATATTTTAAGTTTAACTTACCAGATAAAATGGTTGAAACAACATCACTTTCCTGAAGCAAGTATTGAATAATAGGTATTTTGACTTTTAATATAAGAAAAAATATGATGACAGTGTTTGTGTGTGTTTATTTGCACCAAGAAAGTTTCTAGATAAGAGAGTTGTCTCATCATGGCCTCTGATCAGCTAATTAATTCTGACAGTAGGGTAGATAAAAGGAAACTTATAGATAACTCAGGGTCAGACCAACCAGAGAAAGAGATATTTCCCATTTACATGGGACTACAATACATCCACCTAGGAATAAGCTTTCATAAGATACATCTTGAAATTCATAGTGCTGCAGTCACACACATACAAGAACGAAAACCATCAAAGCTTCTTCTCCCTCATTATGATGTTTTTTTTTCTTAGAAACATTGATCCTGAATTTGAAACAAGAAGTCTCTTAGGTGACATTGAGAATCACTGAGAGTTGCTATATTTTCTATACAATAAGTTAGCATTATTATACCCATAGGGATAAGTGACTATTTTACAATCAGAGGAATATCCAGAAAAATATATTGGAATTAACAAACAGCACTGTTATCATCAATGAAAAAAAAAGTGTTTGTATTTACAATTATCGACCTCCACGTGTGATTTTTGGTTTGGTTTGGTTTATGGTATATCAACCATTGTAAGTTATTTAATGCCAAATCAATTTTTATACATATAGACAGTTCTATTTCAAACAGTTCAGTTTAGCATAAGTAAAGAGTTTAAAATGTCAAAAACAGTTCTATTTCAAACTATTCAGTTTAGCATAAGTACAGTTTTTTGTTAATACAGTTAAATGTCAAAACAGTTCTATTCCAAATAATTCAGTTGAGCATAAATACACAGGTAAAATGTCAAAAACAGTTCTATTTCAAACAATTCAGTTTAGCGTAAGTACCCAGTTTAGTTTTATTTGACCCATAGATTGAACCCTTTCAGGTACTACCACTGCAGGCCAGTATGGATCTGAGAGTGATGGCAATAAATGGGGTAGTCTGCATCCCCCAAAGCTCCAGCATTATTGGAGCCTCATCATCAGATTGTTTAGTGTCATATACAGGACACTCGTTCAGGGAGTCTTACCCCTTTGCAGAGATCCATTTGGTTTATTCTATAATTAATTCACCTGAAACAAAATTTTCAAAAGTGATGATACACAAAAATATTGAAAAATTTTGTGCTAATCAGCTCATTTTTCTTTCATCAAATCAGTAGGAGCTAAACACTTTACATACTGACTAACTATATTCACCCAATTTTGTTCCTCATTTCATCAGGAAGTATCATGTCCTATTATTGTGGAAACATGACTGCAAATTGAATTTTCAAAGACAAAGGTTTGCTTACAAGAAACAAGTATTTAGGAAGGAGTCCCCATTGCATAGTGGCTAATGTATTGGACATCATAGTAAGTGATGATGAAATCCAATCATGCTCTTAGGTTCACTTATGTCCTAATACCCTTGGGAAAGGGTATGAATTCCCTATTCATCTGGATATGGCTTAGATAGTACCACTGCCATTCTTTTACAATGATGGCTTTGGCATTAAATGAACCACAAAGATTGATATACCATTAAACAAAGAAACAAAACTAACAAGTACTCATTACAGTGGGTAAAAATTTACTGAGTTTCCCTGAAATACAATTGAAATAAATGATATATTAAACTTGATAAAAGAAGATGTTTTTAAGTTTGAACAGAATAGATATTGTTGATTTAGGAAAGTAGACCTTGCTTTTTAGGAATCCATGCCACTGGTTTCAATGTATTTTGCACAGAATAAATCTTATTGGGAAAGCAATGTGTATCTTTCTTCTTTGAAATATATACCACTGGTTATATGTTCTGTACTCAAATCTTTTTCTTAGTTTTGTCTATACTTCTAAAATATGATTTCAGAAGAGTTATTGCCAAATATGATGCATCTCTCATATATTCAAATAACTCTTTAACCAAGCAGAATTCTTGAAGTATTTTCAAACTTTTGACTCACACCAGTAGTAACAAGAAATATCACAGCTAAGAATGCAACACTATTTGATAGCATGGAAAATGACAACATTTACTCAATTGGTTAATGTGAGGAAGCTATACTATTCCTTAAATCATTGAAATGAACAGAGCTTCTTATGGTTTCCATTATGTTCCTAAGCAGATAAGATGCTTAATCATTAAAGCCTCACATCTAATATAATAAATGGCTTTTAAAAGATTCTTACACTATAAAATTAAAATTATAATTCTTCTGATTATGTAAAACTTTATATCATTCATTCCAACTTTATCAAATGAGAAATATTTGCATAAGTTAGTTGGAGCAATGTTTTCAAGCATGGTCAAAAAGTATCAAGACTGGAGCTTTAAATATTTTTAAATCTTAATATCTATCATTTTAATGTGTGGGCCTCATTGGTTGCTTACAAAACTACAGATGCTCACACATGTACAAATAAGGTATTTCTCTCTGGCCCAAAGTCAATCACAGTGGATCAGCCTTTTATCTCTAAAGCTGGTTGCAGAAAATTTTGACTCTGTGAGCTTTTTTATTAAAGTCCTAATAGATAAGCAACATCCCATGAAACAACAGCTGTACAGCCTCTTACCTCACATCTCAAACTTGACCGAGCTTAAAGAGAATCCACCAACATCTCTTTAGATAATGAAGATGCTGACCTTTTTTATTCAAATAACATATTTCCTATTGGGTTCAGAAATATTTTAACAGAAAGAAGATATTGCTATGTGATCACCTTTATCTTTAGCAGTATCTAACACATACACAGGTAGGCACATGCTGCTTGACTCGTCCATCCAATTGTTGCCTATCAGATTTCTGCATCTATATGGAGGTGTTACTTTGCCTCTAATTTACATGTTGTATATTGCACGCATACTGTTTTACCATCTGGTCATAAAGATGTTCTCTGCCACCAACATAGCAGTGCTTTAATATATTCCTTTAGATGTACTTGTGGTTTGCAGGACATCAGGAGAACTGGTCAACAATTGAATGTGCAAATCAAGCAGCATGTGCCTACTAAGATACAGCTAGGAAACTACTTTGCTGACTGTATCAACAACACATATAGGTCTGCTATAATGGAGCACCTTATAAATAACCGTGAATGTGCCTCAACTTACAGTGCAGATATGTTTACTATTTTAAGCTGGTCCCACTCAGACTTCCACCATAAAGTGTTAGAAACTATATATATTTTGACTCATAAACCGTCCCTCTGTAAGCAGAGGGAATCTTTATTGGGTCTTAATGCAATTACAATTTAACATTTTCCACCCCCCTGTCATATATATATATTTTTTTTTCCTACATTACATAGTCTATTTCCTCAATTTTTCTTAATCATTGTCCTAGTCTAACTGTGAACAGGTAGGACTGAAACCTGTTAGTTGCTCAATTTTATCTTTTAACATGAATAAATTTGGTCTGTTTGTAAACTTGATAAAATTTTGTACCCCCAATAAAATATTTAAGATGTGTATATAATACTTTCATACCATGGGCTTATTTGGAGGATGTGAAACTTACTTAGACTATCCATTCAGTTCATAATGGAAGAAGTTAAGAATGAATATTCATACTGAAGCTATTCAAAGGCTGATAATTAATAACAATCACTATTTATTTTGGTCATTCATACTTTATAAAACTGATTAATCCAACATCAAAATTTTTATGAGGTCGACCATCTGGCATTTTGTCTTCAGAATAACAATCTAAGATGAGTCTAAAATGTACTGAGTTTAAATTTTTTAGTTTTCAGGTTGGTCACACTGATTGAAAATCTGCTAAATATTGATCTTGAACACAAAAGAAAACATTCCATTTTTGTTTGTTTCTCACAATCCACATTCACCTGAGAAATATTGGATTATTACTAGTGGGTTTAATTTAGTGCATCAAATTCTCTATCAAATTTCAAGACAATACAACATAAACATTTAATAAAATAACACAAGCTCATGTAGATCAAGTTCCATCACAGGCTTTTTGGTGGCATAAAGTATTTTTGGATGACCAAGCGACTGTGGAAGATGAACTGTTCCTGGTTTTGACTAGTCCCTTCACCAACTGAGAAAAAGGCAACAGAAATGAAGACTCTTATCAGATCTGATCAACATTTGAAATTGAGAAGGATTAGTGATAAATTAACATTGACCAGCTGATTTTCTGTCTGGGTTGCCAACCTAAAAAATGATCTTATTACTTTCTAGACACTCTCTCTATGAACAAGGTTTTGACCTTAAAAATATTCTTGCAGCACCACAACCACCTTACTCCCCTTATGACTAATTTTCTATTCACAAAAATCAAAACCTATATGGTAATTACTGAGAGCATGACAACCCAACTGAAGTCAGTGTTATTTGAAGACTTCCAGCATTGTTTCCAAGCATGGGGTAACATCTTCATTGGTGTGTGGCTTCCAAAAAGAACTATTTGAAAGAGATAAAGTTGATAATTTAAAAATTCTCATTGCTTAATCCTTACAACTTTGAGCCGACAATGCCCATGGACCTCATACCATGCTCTCCAAGCTTAAAAGCTGCTGAAAATGTGAAATAAAGTATTTAACAGCTTGATGAGCTATTTTTAGTGAGACAATAATGATGTAGAAATGGGAATTCCGCAGCCAGAATATACATTTCTTGGTAACAGTACAAATTCAAGTTCTGAAGGTTAACAGGTCAAGCTTGTACATACATGACTGATTATTCTCTAAGTGAATCATGATTAAAACGTCTCTGTGACTAACTACAGAGAATTAAAGAACAGATTTATCCATATCTAGTATATACAACACAATACATTTGACTCAGTTTCTCTGTATAAACTAAAACATTGACTCATATAAAGTTCGTTTGAACAAATATTATTTTTGGTTAGTATTTTATGGCATTTCTATGCCAAATTCTCTCTCTATTTGATTTCTCGGCAAATAGTTCATAAGTAACTTTATTTTTAAACAGGTTAAAACTTATTTGTTTATGCACAGTTAAATGCTTTTATAGGATTTACACTCCTATATTTTTAAAATGGCCGTGATACAAGAAAATTCTAGGAAATAGGATTTTGATTCACTTGTTCTTGAAACAAATATGGTGGATGTTGGTAAACTGATTAGTCTCAAGAACATATTGGTCAGGAAAATCACATTATTTATGCTCCCAACTACGTCCGCACCTTTGATTTTGTCCCGGGCAAAATAAAGGGTGTGTTTGGAGCTGATCACATGACAAGGATTAGCTATATATACTCTCACCTTCCAATAACAAATTCTCTTACATCTTGACTTCCAGAGATGGCTTGGCTTTGCCAGTTAGTGACACACAGCGCAATACAAGCAACATGGGTGTGTATATAATCTGCGACCTTTTTTTTTCCTGTTCTGCCTTTTCGGCAGTCTTGCACATAGCTTCAGACATTTCATCAAATCCTGAAAGAGACAAACGGCCAACATGAGAGAAAACAAGTTTTTGTAAAATACATTTATAGTCTACAGGACACTTTTAATATTTAGTCTTTCACAATAATATTCGTGTTAGTCACACACACACACACACATACACACACAGAGGAATATTTAGCAAGCTATATTAGAATATTCATAATGTTTTGTAATGTTTCCCTTTTATGTACTTGTTGTTATATAAATTTGTTTTTGTTTGTATTGCTTTCTTTTGAATGTTCTTTTGTCTGCATCATTTGTTTTGTTTGCTTTTCAATAATGAACCAACATAAATTGTGGGAGCAAATTATTCAGTAAACAATCCCACACTTTCTAGTATTGTTATTTAACATTTGTAATTCTATTAATCAAGTATTCCTATCTCAAATGAACAATTTGCACTTGTTGTATGGTTTCAAATAACTAATAATAACAATTCTTTGTAAGCAATTTAACAGTTCTATCAGATCCCTAATTGAGACCATAGCAAGTATTATCACTCTGGGTTAAAGTCTACCAGAGAATAATGGTAATGAATGGGTACTCCACATTTCCTAAACTCTAGGACCAGAGCTACATGATCATTGGTAGTGTCTTACCCTCTGCAGGGGAACAGTCAGTGTATTCTCCATCCCCAGTTGACTGGGCAGACCACAAATATGAATAATGAAGAGCTCATAATGTGCTGTCAAAGAAAATATATCAAATCAAAAAGCCATCACCTTCCTTAAAAGTTAACAATTTAAAAAAAACTACTGAAATCATCATCATCAAGTTGGCCCTACCATCCATCACTCTAGGCAGGTCTTCCAAACTACATCCTGTATCCACACAAAGCTGATGTAGATAAGTTCTTGCTGCTTGGCCAACACTGGTATATCCATGTGTAGGGATCCATGGAAGAATATTACTTGGGAGTTCATCCTTCCTTCTCGAGTAATGTCCTGCTCGTCTTGTTCATCAAATGTGGATGGTTTTTGCGATGGGAGGTAAGTGGCTGTACAGCTGTTGTTTCTTGGGGTGTTGCTTGCAGGATTTGTTCAAAACAGTATGTAGTACTCTTGTGTAGATTCCATCTAGCTTTTTCTCTATGCATTTTGTTAGCATACATATGCTACATCCATACAGTAGTATTGACAGCCACAGCTTGGAAGAAAATGAAATAGACAAGAGAATTGTGCTAATATTTAAAACTTTTTCTCTGACTACTTAAATCAATTATAAGTGACAAACTTTTACACAAAATGGCTCCAGAGACACAAAACAATTTTGTTGCTTCTATTTTTTGAAAAAATAAATTTGAGAACGAGAAATCTCTGGAAACAGTATGCTCTTTAAAAGCTAGGATAACCCTGTCACCCTTTACATATGTTTGAATATAGAAATAAAGAAAGCAAGCTATTCTACAATTAGCATTTAATAGTTATCTCCAGTTAGTGTTGTAGATCAGAAGTAAATATACAAAGACATGTGTTATAGAAGTTTTCTTGGTTAGATTTAGATTTGGAAATTCTTTCCAAGCACATTATCCACCCTTGCCTCCATCGTAAATGCTGGTGCAACATAATCTTTAAAATTTACTACAAATCTGTGTTAAACTTTCTAAAAGGATTTTAATTTCAGCTAATACATTTGAAGAAAGGGCAACATTTTCTATTTAAAGATTGATTTAAAATAAGACAGACAAAAAATAGATATACTTATACAATATTTTATCATATATACATTACTTATTCTTCTTTATGATTTTAAAATAAAAAAAATCAAATATTAGAGTTGATTCTTCTTGATCTAATTTTCTTTTTATTTTCTATCATAGTAGATTATCAATTTATTTGCATATTGCTACAATTATCTTTTACGAATCATTTTCTTTGATCTTTACTGAAGCCCTATCTTAGTTTTTATTAAAAGTGAACAAATTTTGCCTCTTCAGAAGTATTTATACTGCTCTTTTCCCCTAATATATCCTTTAGCCAATGCCTTTTATTCTATTGATTCAAAGCTCTTGCATAATGTTCAACATAAAAAGTACAAAGACTGGTTTCATAATTTAAATAGAAATCAGCACCTACTTGTTTTAGACATAGTTTAGATGTTTGGATAACAGACTAGACATTTAAAAATCATCACTTCATTATATAATTTAGTCAGTTGCACACCTGCATTCATTTAGATTTTTTATTTTAAAATCAAAATAATTTAAGGTATTTTTTTCACACCTCATATATGTATATTTGAATAATAACAAACCAGAAAAAGAAAAAGTATTTAATGGAAAATAGTTCAAAGCTGACAATGCTTCCCTTTGTGCACTTTAAATGAAGCCCACAAAGTTTTTTTGTAATTTTTGCTGTTTAATCTTGCATAGGAGGATTGAAAGGTTGTAATGGCTGTTTCTGTGGAAACTGAAATTGGTGAACTAATCTGAAGATTCACTTGTGTTCACTTTAAACTAATACTCTTGAGGAATGGCATGAATTCACTTCTTACTTCAGGACTTATCAAACTCTATTGCAATAGGAGTGAGCAATCAGTACAATGCTGAATGCAAACCATGAAGAAGCTAATGGAAAACCAGTCAACTATCTTTCCCAAGATTACTCCAATATCAGGTTACTGATAAAGAAAGCTGTGGAGAGCTATAATCAACTGAATCCAGAAGGGATATGATACTTTGCATTCCAATTTCACTTTCATGCAGAAAAACTAATCAATAACACAATAATCTCCAAGCTTTTTTTTTTCATGGATTTACTTTTACCAACAGAATAGTTATACATTTATCTCTAAAGATTTTATTTAAGAAAACAATCATATCTATTTATGATTAAGATAAATTTACCTCATTTATGAAGATAACTCAATTATTAATGATCATTCCTGATGATTTGATATCAGTGAAGCAAATTATCTAAAAAATATAAAACTGCCAGAATATAAAGAACATATCAAATATAATATCAACCCCAACAGTAGATTAACTAAAACTCTGAAAATATGTTTTTAATGAGTAAATCCAGTCACATCACAAATCTTATTACATATCTTCAAAACAATTGAAAATGACTGTTGACTTGATAATCCTAATCAAATCCTAAGCTTTAAGTTTGTCTGTTGAAATAAAACTAAATATACAAACAAAAAGAAAAATAAATTAATAAAGTCAGAAGTATCTGCTAGTAGGAGAATTTCCAAAATTCTTGGAGTACTGATATAACATTTTTTTTTAAATCATGTTGTTTTGAATAAAACACACTTGAAAGAGAACTTTTTGCTAATTTGTACGTGTATGTATACACACAGGGCCATCAATAAGTCTAATTGATGTACCTATGAGCATACAAAAAAAACATTTACTGTACATTTTTTGACATTTATTTTTCAACAGAGTCTATTTCCTTATCAATGTACTGACCAAAATAATTTTCTGGTTATCATGTAGATCTATGTGCCTATAGTATTACCCATGAATAAGTGAACTCTTACCAACTTTTTAAAATAAAAAGTTAATTTTCTTTTCTACCAAAGATAGAAAGATTTTATTATTTTGAGAAGAAATTATACAAAGACAGATATCATTATGTATTTATCCAACCACTCCACCATGGGCAGGACATGACACAGGGTCTATTTTTAACGGGTGTAAAACTGGTTTGAATTCCGAATTTTCCTAAGGCAAAAGAACCCAGTATACCCAACTATTTTCCAATAGTTGGGTAGAGAAGAGACAGGTTCATGCCTTTGACATTGGTGTGAGATGAAATGCAAACAGCCTTGTTCAGGGTTTGAATTGCTGATTCCATTTCTTATGATGATAACTATTACATATTTCATTTGCAAAACCTACAGTAGTGAAATTTAGAAACTAAAAATAAAATTGTAGCATCAAACACTTGCTGAAGCATTTCAAGAGCTTGTGATAGTTTTTCCTAACCAGACCAAAAATTCCAAGTCTATTCATTGCTTAGCATTCATTATTTGTTCCTAAACGTTTATAGCTGAACAAATTGAAAAAGAAGTGATGTAAGTGAAACCATGTGAAAAAAATACAATGAATGCAGAAACCTTAGACTATATTCCCTAGATATCATGTTAGATGATAACAGAATCCATTTATCCCACATTTACCCATAGTTCACACAGCACAACTAGTCCCATTACTTTTCAGACAGACTTTGTTTATGTACATGCATTTATATATATCATGTTGTGCTGCTAGCATGGATTTCTCTTTCACCCTTTGCTTCCAGCAGGTCTTCTAGACTATATCTCATGTCCATACAGAGCTGTTGTTGATAAGTTCTTATTGATCATCCAATACATACACATCCATTGAAGAACATTGCTTATAAGTTCGTTCTTACTTCTCCAGCAGTGTCCTGTATGTCTTGTTCAGCTTATTTGGATGGTTTATGAGATGGGAGGTAGATGGCCATATAGCTGCAGTTTTATGGAATTTTGCTTCCAGGATTTGTACAATATAGCTTGTAGCATTCTTGTGTAATCCCCATCTAGCTTCTTTCTATACACTTAGTCAGTGTCCATGTGGTGTATCCATATAACAGAATTGACATGACCACTGCCTGGAAAAAATTGGGTTTTATTTTATTGATAAATCTGACTTCCATATGATTGATAACAGTCCAAGCCTTTACTAGTTGCATATAGGTATCACTTTCAGTAGATGAGATGCTGCTTACGAAGTACATGAACTTGTCCACATTTAGTGTGGAGATGTCTCTTTTTGATTAAAGCAGATATACTCTGTTTCGTCTGCGTTCACATGGAGGCTAATGCCACCAGCTGCTTGCTCCAGATTTTGCAGCTTGGGTAGGTGTATTTGCAAGAAGTGCTATGTCATCTGTGTGGTCTGCATCCATAATAGTTTGTGTAGGGTATCATCTGCTTCTTGCTGTTTTTAGTGCAAAGCCATTTTCTTACTTCTGCTTGAAGTATGTAGTCTAGGCAGATTATGAACAGATAAGGGGTTAATGTATCCCTTTGAAGAACACCAACAGCAATGTCAAAGAAATATTTGTTTCTACCTGGTGAGTGAACTTTTACTTTTGTATTTTTATCGATCATCATTATGGCTGTGATTGTTTCTTTGGGGAGACCATATATTAGAAGTATTTGCTCCATCTTCCCTTTATGTATTAAATCTTAGAGAAATCTACAAACCTCAAGGGTTTGAATTTGAGTTTTGTTTTATGGCATATCAACCTCTGTGGGTCATTTAATGCCAGAATGGTTAAATTGGTTTAGTTTTTTGTGCATGTTTTAGGTTTTAGGGTATGAGTTTTAGTTTTATTATATTTGACTAGCTTTTGATGAAGAAGTTTTTTTCTTTTAGAAAGCTTAAGATTTCCTCTGGTTTGGAGTTTGTGAAGAGGTCCTTTAAATTGTTTGTTTGATAATGTTTTGGGTGAATTTGTCTAAACCTGTCACAGTTTATGAGAATATGTTTGACTGTGAGAGGTACTTTGCATGTTGAACATACTGAGGGGTCTTCCCCTTCTAGGAGGGGTGAATGGGTAATGTGGGTGGGACCAATATGAAGTCTGGAGATTATCACTTCTTTTCTATTTCTTCTATAACCTGCTGGCTATTCACCAATGGTATCTTGAATATGGTGGAGCTGTTCTGTATTTGATCATCCCAAGATTTTTGCCATTTCTTGAGTATAAATTTGTTAATAAGTGGTTTTAGGTCGGTGTATGGAATTTTTGAATTGGATGTATGTGTCTGGAGTGCTTTTTTTGTAACTTTGTCTGCCCTTTCATTTCCTTGTATGCCGATGTGGCTAAGTATCCAAGTAAGAATGATGCGATTATTTTTAGAAAGAGTGTTCATTTTATCTCGTAGTTTTATGATGAGAGGAGTTGATGAATTTTTGTTCTGTAGAACTTGGAGAACTGATTTGGAGTCTGAATAGATGATAAATTTGGAGGATTTGGGATTTGCTATAATGTTCATGGCTAGGTCAATAGCTATGACTTCTGCACTATAGATTGATGATTCATTTGGGACATGTTTTAACAGTTCCTGGTTTTGAAAGACAGCAGCACAACCTACTTTCATTCCCTGTTTGGATCCATCTATATAGGTGTGGTGGTGGTCTGGGAAGTTGTTTTGGATGCTGAGGAAGTCCTCTTGAAAGGTGATGGGGTGTGTTGTGGTTTTGGAAAGTTTGGTTAGGTCTAGCTTTATTATTGGTTGGTTTATGGTTCATGAGGCTATTTTGGGGAGGATTGTATTATGTATTGTTTTGGGATTGATTTTGATTTCATTTAGGAGGGTTTGAATTCTTAGATTAAAAGGTTTAATGGCCTTTTCTTTATTTTCGAAAAGGTTTTTCTATCTTATTTCCATGATGCAATTATAGGCAGGGTTTTGGGGCATGAAATGAGTTTAATATAGTATTGGAGTGCAAGTTTATATCTTCTCAAGGAAAGTGGGGGTTCATTGACTTCTATGAATAAACTTTCAATTGGAGAGGTAGTGAAGGCTCATAGGGCAATACGGAGTAACAGGTGATGGATAGTTTCAAGTTTTTTAAGATAGGATTTTCTGGCTGCTCCATATATGAAGTAGCTGTAATCAAGTTTTGATTGTATTAGACATCTGTATAGTTTGGCTAGGTTTTTTTTTCATCAGCACTCTTGTCTGTGTGGGCCATGGTTCTCAGGAGTTGGATAGTTTGGTTGCAGTTGTTTAATGTGTGGGATGAAGGATAGTTTTGGATCAAGAGTAATGCCCAAGAATTTATATTGCTGGGTTATGGGTATTTCAGAGCCATTTAATGTTAGAGTGGGTTGATTAAGCATTTTGTGGATTTGGCAGAAATACATGCATTTGGTTTTATTGCTAGAGATTTCAAAACAATTTTTCATAGTCCATTTTAATATCTTGTTGATGCATTGATGCATTTTTCTTTCTATGGTGACCATGTTTTTAGAACTGGAACAAATGAAAAGTCATCGACATATAATGATCCATTGATTTCTAGGGGGAGGAAAATTGTTATTTGATTTATTTTTATCATGAATAGGATCAGATAGGATACTACACTAAGGTACACCTATTTCTTGTTGTTTTGGTTCGGAGAGTGTATTATTCATTTGTGTTTGGAAGGTCTGGTCTTCTCGGAAGTGTTTTATGAAGATGGGGATATGCCTTGTAGGCAGAGGTCTTTGAGTAGGCCATATGGCCAGGTTGTATTGTAGGCTTTTTCAAGGTCAAAGAGGACTGCAACCAGATGTTCTTTTTTGATGAATGCTGCCCTGATTAAAGTTTCTATATGGACTATTTCATTTATGGTACTTCTTTTGGCTCTGAAGCCTGTTTGTAGGTTTGAGAGGAGGTTATTGGATTCAAGGAACCATGTTCTTCTTAGCTTGATCATTCTTTAGAGGGTTTTGCAGGTGCAGCTTGTTAAAGCTATAGGTCTATAACTGGTAGGGTTTGTGGAATCTTTTTGTTTTTTGAGGATAGGAATGGTTATGGCTTGTTTCCATATGGTAGGGATGTTGCCAGACATCCAGATATTGTTGTATATATCTAGAAGATATTTTAAAGATATTGTTTGGAGTTCTTTAAGGAGGGTGTAGTGAACTTCATCAGGGCCAAGGGCCGAGTTGTTAGATTTGGATATTGAGTTTTGGAGTTCGGTTAGGGTGAAGGGTTGGTTATAACTCTCAGTATTATCAGAGGTGAATTTCATTTGAGTTCTTTTCCTCTTTGATTCAGATTGAGTTAAATTGATTTGAGTAATTTTTTGTAGATGAAACTAGAGCAAAATTTTCTGCTATCAGGTTGGCTATGTGCTTTTCATTTGTGTCTTTTGTGTTTCCTTGAGAGAGGTGATTTATTGGGTTGTTGATGTTTTTATTTGTTATTTTCTTTTTAAAGTCATACATTTTTTTGTATTTGTATTTATCTTCATAATGAAGGTTCTCCAGGAGGATCTTTTGGCTTCATTGATGATACATCAGGTTTTTGCCCTTTGTTGTTTGTATTTGTTTAGATTTTCTGATGGGGGTTTGTTTTGAATTTTCTGAGAGTTGCCTGACATTCTCTTATCATGTTTTTGCACTCTTCTGTGAACCATGGTTTATTGTGTTTTATTTGCTTTGCTAAAGAGGGCCTTGGTAAAAAGTATTATGGGTTCTTCTTGATTTGTATTTGATTCTGGGATTAGTGTGGCAAGGCATAGTTTTTTGTAGGATTTCCAATTTGCTCTTTAAAAGTTCTATCGTGGAGGTTTTATCTGTGGTTCTGAATTTTTTATTGTGGAGTTTTCTATTATTATTGGGTATTGTTCACTCATGCAGGAATCTTTGTGTACTCTCCAATTATAATCTGTAAAGATTGATTGGTCACTGAGGGTTAGGTCTATGGCAGAAAAGGAATCTGAGGATGGGTTGAGTTGGGTCTGAGAGTTCTGATTGTGGAGGTATAAATCATTTCTATTGATGATTTTTTTCTAAGATCTGGCCTCTTTTTTGTTGTTTTACTTCCCAATTATATATTGTGACTATTAAAATCTTCCATCAAGATAAATGGTTCAGGGAGTTGTTCTATTAGATTGTTTAATTCGTTTTAATTAATGGGATTATGAGGTGGAATATGTAGTAAGCAGATGGTAACAGTTTTATGAAGGGTTGCTGAGACTGCAATTGCTTGTGAGTGTTCATTTTATTTTGGGGGATATCTTTCCTAATTAGGATTAATACTCCACCTGAAGCTCTTTGTCCAGTATCAATTATGTAGTTATATTGTTCAAAGGTTTTCATGTTTAGTTTGTCGTTATGTTTTTTGAAGGTTTCTTGGAGAAATATGGTGATAGGGTTGAGTTCGGCTATTAACAGAAGTAGCTTGTCATAATTTGCTTGTAGCCATGGCAATTCTATTGAATTATTTTATGGGTCATGCTTTTTTAATCTTTGTGTGTTTGATGTTTATTTTATTTAGATGTAGTTTTAGTCTTAGTGTTTTGTTTCTTCATTTGGCTGGATTCAGAGATTTCAAAAGTTTCTAGGCTTTTCAACCCGATTTTGAGGCTTCTGGGGTATTTAGTGTTTCTCTGTTTCCATCAGTTCAAATTTATTTTCAGTTTCTATTTGTAAGATGTGTGGTTTATTTTTGTTAGATTCCCTCTTCCAAGGAGATCTCTTTTTGAGGGTTAGCAGTGGGCTTTCAGTATTGTCCAATTTTTTTGGTGGAAGATTGTTGGGTTTTGTAGTGATGGGAGGGATGCTTGGAGCTTGTTGTTTGTGTTGAATTTTTGTTTTGTTTATTTTTGGGGGGCCTTCAGTTTTGTTGCTGTGTGGGTATAGGTTTTTCTTTGGATATGGTCCAGTATGGAACTTAGTTGTCTAGTTGGTCAAGCTTTTTCTTAGTAATTCAAGTAGCGTCTTAGATTTATCATGTCAAAGTGAGTCATCATTCCTTCATTTTGGATAGAGTTGTTAGTGGGTTTAGCTATGTTTGCATAGGTTGTGGCTAGAGAATTTTCAATGAACTTCTTTGCCTTCGGGAAGGATATATTTTTTTGCCTATTTTTTTCTGGTATTCTTTTTCCATAATTCACATTCTTTGGAATCTGCAGAGTGATTTTGTTTGCAGTTTGCAAATTTTGGGGGCTGTTAACAGTCGATATGGTTTCCAGTTTCTCTGCAGTTCTTACATGTTGGAGGTCTGGTACACTTTTCTTTGTGAAGCTCAAATTTTTGGCAATTGTGGTATCTCAGTGGGTTTGAAATATAGGTTTCAACTTATATTAAGTAGCCAATTTTGATTTCAGAAGGTGGTTTTGGAGTGTTAAAATTTAGAATATAGGAGTTTGTTGAGATTATTTGATTGTTTCTCTTGATAGATATTCATTTGGCATCAGTGACACCTTGTTTGGAGAGGTTTTTTTTTATTTCATCTAAAGTGCAGAGGGAGAGATCTGGGCTTCTCACTACACCCTTTGATGAATTGAGAGAGTTATGGGAGTAAGTTTTTATTTTTAGATTGTGAAAGTATTTCTGTTCTAGTTGTAGGTCCGAGAAAATTTTTTTGGCACTTCTACCAGCAGGGTATTGTTGATTAATTTTTTTTTGTAGATTTAGGTTTTATTAAACTGTAAAGGGTTTTTTCAATAGCAAAGTGAGTCAGAGTCAGACTCTGCATACAGATGCTTTAGTTTTGAGGTTTTTGCTTTGGCTTTGGTTTGTATCCATAGGAATTTTTGCTGAGTTCACGGACTGTGCTCCCCACCCACCATGGAGCCCTATGAAGGGAAATGTCAAGGGGGAAAACCAATCGCCTTGGCAAATCAGGGCTACACATTCAGTATATACACACACTGAGGAAAGGGACCAGCAATTTAGAATCTCTAGGTTTTCATTCCCAAGTTTATTTACTCACCTAGAAATAAAAAGGGAAACATTGGTCTTTCTTCAGCATGATTGACCCTGCATCCACCGCTTTCTGCCTTGGAGACCTACAAAGGTCTTTTGCAGGCCTCCGAAAGAGGGCTTCATATGATCAGCTGATTAATCGGATCAGGCCATTCCAGCTGCTTGTGCGGGGGTGCCCTTGTGGTGCAATGGTTGAAGTGATGGACTGCGGAATCGTAGTAAGCGAGTTCGAACTCCAGTCGTGCTATTACGTTCACTTTCGGGCAAATACCCTTGGGAAAGGTATGAACCTCCTTATCCTCCCAGCTATGGGTTAAATAGTACCACTACTGTTCTTCTAGGAGAATGGCTTTGGCATTAAATAACCTTACAATGGTTGATATGCCAAGAAACCAAACCATCCAACTGCTTGTCTAGCCCAGTAAGGGCCAAAGTGGAGTGTTGCTAATCATGTGGCCACTTAAGCAACTGGGTCACAGACAACTCAGTCACCAGGATCCTGTCCTAAAGCATCATGGGTCACCACCCACTGCCAACAGGTGTTCTCTTGGGGCAGGGGGTCTTACCCCTCTACTGAGGTGCAGTCAGTGTATTCTACAGCCCCAGCCGACAGTGTGGATTAGTTATTTGTTTGTACATAGTGGTTTTGGGTACTGCTATCTATCACCAACAATTCGATTTGACATCAGTTTCTTGTTTGCACATAGTTGAATGATCAAACAGTTCTTTTTCAAACAATTCAATTTGGCATAAGTCATTTGTTTCAAACAGAGTTGAGATGTGAAGTCGTTCTATTTGACCCATAGACAGAACCGTGTCAGGTGCTACCACTCCAGGCCAGAGTGGACCTGGGAGCGATGGCAATGAAGGGGTACTCAGCATTCCCCAAAGCTCCAGTATTACTGAAGCCTTACCATCAGATTGTTTAGTGTCATATCCAGGACACTATTTGGGGGCGGGGGTCTTACCCCTTTGCAGAGATGCAATCGGCGTATTTTGCAGCACCAGCCGACAGGGCAAAAACATGTAAAGTCTTTATATCTAAGGTAATGGATACTTGCTAGGTATGGACTATTACCAAGATGAATTGATAGGATGGATGGTGATTAAAGACAGAGCGAGAACGAACATCTGCTGCTATTCCTGGTACATTCCTTTATTGACCAAATCCCCCGGATGTGGTAGGGGCTGTAACCCCTGTGGCATCAAAGGTTATTTCCCTTTTGTTAGTTAGGATATTACAATGCTCTTTTTTTTTCTTTTTTTTCTTAAAATAATGATAACAACAATGACAGTGTTGGTAATAATTATCTGGTGAGGGAGTTCATTCAGTCTGTGAAGTGATTGGGATGCTTGAACAGATGGCTCGGACTCTATGTCGGAGGAGGGGCGTTGGTCTTAGGGATTTGTAATCTGCCTCAGACAAAATGTTTATGGTGGCACCAGAGTCAGCGAACACATTGAACATTTGATGGCCATCACCAAAAGATAAGTCAAAGTAAGGAAGGTTTTTCACTTTACCTGTATGGAATACATATTCCGTGTCACTGCCACTGTTTGAGTCTCGTTGATGGTCCTCAATGTAGTTTACCGGTCGTTGACTGGTTTGAGCTTGTCGGTGTGGGGGGCGATTTGTTCTTCACCGTCTGTCCTCGTCATTTAGTTTTCTGAAACAGACAGAGGTGAAGTGTCCCCATCTCCGGCAATAGGCACACTGGTTCTGGAATGCAGGGCAGGATGTCAGTCCCCGTTCATGTGGGTATTTCCCATTGCAATTTCTGCACCGGTTTTGCTGAGGACGTTTGCGTGGCCATTGTTGTTCATGCGTGACTTTGTTGGCTACTGCATTAATGGATGTGGTAGGTTTTGTAGTAGAGTTGGCGTCTTCTAAGCGCATCTGTTCCATTTGTTTGCATATGGTTTCTGTCATTTTGGCATAGTTTATTAGATCGCCTAGGAGCATGTTTGGGTTCATCAGTCCCTTTTGGCGAATTTTTTCTGATAAACAGCCTGTTATTAGCTGGGATTTTATTTCTGCATTTCTGTCTGTGAAACGGCACATAGCTGCTGCCTCTTTTAATTCCCGATGAAAGTCCTCTATGTTTGGGGTGGGTTTTTTTTTTTTCGGAATATAAATCTGTTATACTCAGTGTTGTTTTCTGGGTTGAAGTGATTTTGCACAGCCAGGATGAGCTTATCAAAGTGTGTTTCGTTTTTTTTTGGTGTGGTTTGTTCAGACGGTAGTTTGTCAATAATATCATTTACTTCTTCACCAACAAAAGTTAAAAGCATAGCTTTTTTTCGTTCATCGTCTTCTATGTTGTATGCAGTGAAGTAATTTCTCAGTCTGTTGACATATCTTGTCCATTTTGCGGCTTTGTTTTTTGATTCGTGGTTAAATTCTGGGTAATGTGGTAAAGCGGCCATGTTAGTTTTTTTTTTCTCGGCACATGGGCAGGTTTGTTCTTTTCTTTTTTTTTGTTGTTCTTGGTGAGTAAACGACTCTTTCTTCATCGCCAATGTAAAGTCTTTATATCTGAGGTAATGGATACTTGCTAGGTATGGACTATTACCAAGATGAATCGATAGGATGGATGGTGATTAAAGACAGAGCGAGAACGAACATCTGCTGCTATGCCTGGTACATTCCTTTATTGACCAAATCCCCCGGATGTGGTAGGAGCCGTAACCCCTGTGGCATCAGAGGTTATTTCCCTTTTGTTAGTTAGGATATTACAATATCCAGGACACTATTTGGGGGCGGGGGTCTTACCCCTTTGCAGAGATGCAATCGGCGTATTTTGCAGCACCAGCCAACAGGGCAAAAACCTCAAGGGTTTTTCACAAACTCTTTCTAAAATTTGATGGATATATATGTATATATATATATACACACACATACACTCTGATTTGAAGCAACTTTAATTTTATTTATATCTATATATCTTATATATTTACTTATATGTATGTCTATATTCCTCCATTTATTTGTTTATGTATATTGAGGCAGCATATTCTCTTTTAAACATGTTTACATCTGTCTATTTTATCTTTGATCCATTGAAGCCTTCATATGAGTCATTTGATTTCTGTATGGAATGAATTCAGGATGGCATTATATTTTTCCCCGAGTGTCTGTCCTATCTAATCAAACATATTTATTTGAATAAATAGATATGCCTTTTTATATGCATGTATGAATACATGTAATAGGTGCACCTATTTTTGGACTGATACATATGTTTTTGCTTACAAAATTTCGGTGTAGTAGAGTTTGGTAATACTTTATGCATAAGATCTATTTTGTTGATATAATGTTTTTCTAAAAACAATAAAATCAAATTTCTATCTGTGTTCGCATAATACAAAGCTCTTCTAATGAATTGGGCGCTCTGGTATCTGGTAAGGCAAAATGTAAACAAACAAAAGCTACTACTTAATGCCGTATGTCAGCTACTGACTGAGCAGTAAGATACTAAGTCTAATGTAAAGTTGGGTGGGTTTTGATTCCAGCTTCAAGTGACCGATGTATCTAGCCACACTGAAGATTTATGATACTATGAAATAGTCTGTGGATGAATATATATATATATATAAATGTGAGTGTATTTGGTTTTATGTGTGTGTGTGTATATATATATATACTTTCTTTAAAGAAAAAACACAAAGACCGGTTATTTTAGGATTATAAATTTATTTCTTGTCCTGAAGGAATTACTCCCAACTCTGGTTTAACTGGACCGAATAATACCCTCTCTCTCTCTCTATATATATATATATATATATATACATGTGTATATGTGTGAAGATATATGAATATTTAAAAAAACAAAATCGCAATGTAAAAACTAAAAAAATGAGTGACACTGTATGTAGTTAAACTTTCCACATATATAATTATGCATTAAATTCTGGTAAATGAATAATTATGAAGTAATTTATGATACAGAGCTAAATTTTCTACCAACACTGTCCACAATTATTAGGGACATTTGCAAAATAAAGATAAATGAGGATATTACATATGCTTTTGAAATTAAGTTATTTTTACTTATTAAAAACAAATCAAGGCATGGGTAAAATTACTCTCTTTTTTCCTCGAGAATGTTATTTTTACCACCATAATTTTGTCTTGATAAAAATGAACATTCTGCATTATTGACAATGCCTAGAATCCACCCACAGCATCCCCTGCAGAGAGGGTAAGACCCCATAAAAAGAGTGTCTTGGGTAGAATACTAAACAATATCTTATTGTGAAGTTCCAGTTTAGAAGCTCTGGGGAGTGTAGCATCACCACTTTATTGCACTTGGGTTCATTTTGACTAGGGGTAGTAGTGATTGTTAGGATACCATCAGTGAGCCCAATTTATTTGTTTGAAAGTTATTGTTATAACCATATGACTGTGTGCAAGCAAATTATTATTATTAAAAAATAGGAATTTTCTTTTTTTTTTTTTTTCATCATACAACGTGTGAAAGCACGTACGATACCCTAGCCTCATCAGCCGCCAACCAGGGTGATAACACCATATATTGTTATAACCATATGACTGTGAGCAAGCAAATTATTATTATTAAAAAATAGGAATAGTTAATTGACACCATATGATAGTGAAAGTTTTTTTTTTTTAAACAGCTGAACTTGGAATGAAATAACCCAATAAGAGCTGACAGGTCATAAAACCAATCATTTAACTCACCAACAAATGGTCCACTTCCACTGTAATGAAAATTTCTTGAGTCTTTTTTTTGTCTAAAATTGTTGCTTTTTTTCTCCCTCAAAATACACACAAATTTGGGAATAAATTCAAAAAATCTTTAGCATAAAGATAAATTAGTATTGGTAAAAACTTTGACTTTATATAAAAAATTACACTCCATTTTCACACAATTACCAACATTTTTCTAAGTAATGTTTATAGTTCATATAATATACAATAATTCATAACAAATAGCTTGATGGTGCATTATATTTCATGTTAGATACGTTTATCTTTTGATAATTTTCATCGTTTGTTCTGAAACATTTCTTGGCTATGTTTAAAGCCAATTTTGGCAGTCATTTTTGTCGTTTGCCAAAACTATATTTTGGTATTTATCTTTCTAATGTGTTGGAAGATGCAATAGATACAAAAAGAGGTTTTTACAGATTTATCCCAATTGTTAGTTACAACAATCTTACTAGTATTTTATTGATATAAAATGGTGCTCCCCATGATTAGTATCGTGGTGAGTAGTGGTAAGTCAATTGAGGATTGTCAAAGGTTATGGAAGGTTACTGAAACATCTTTTTACAATCTACAGTTTTGTTAAATTTCTTCTTTACTACTGCCTACTTTTTTCCAGTGGGCTTCCCCCTACCCCCTCTCTCTCTCTCTCAATATGACTATATTTTAAATCAACAAAATTTCAATATAAAAACTAAAAAATGTGTACAATATTATATGAGTAGAGTAATATTGAACATAAATATTATTAAGTATATTTATTACCAAACTCATCAGCAATCCTCTATGACATTATGCAATCTTTCAATTCTGTCTTGTTGGATGGTCATCCTCTTCTTACTTTCCATTTAAGTTTATTCCACAATTAAAGGGGCTGTTGTTGCAGTGGTTACCATTATAGGAAATGGAGTCAGTGACCTCAATTCAAATCTTGGCTATAGGTAAATTTTCTCTCCTCAATTATGCCTAAGATGTAAGGTAGACTGGACTCTTTAGCTTTGGTTAGGCAACCAGTCTAAGAGAAGTAAAATACTGAATTTAAACCAGTTTTACTCCACTAGAAATTGGACTTGTGTTACATCCAGCCCATTGAGGGAGGGTCAGGTGAATAACAACATTTTACAAGTGCTTGGTTTGTTATATACTTATATTTTTGGTTACTAGATTTCATTGCTGTAGCATTTGAAAATAATAGTGTTTGAGAAAAGCTCGTGACTGTAGTCGAGGGTGACCAGAAGGCTCCCTTTTCAATAGCTACTACACCAAGGGGTCGGAGAGGGCACTAGTCCTTTCCCTGGATTACACCATTTTACCCTCGATATGTACCTTATATTGCTGAGTGTTAAGCAAGGAGGTATCAAGTACCATTTTTAAAGTCTTTGGTATGACATGACCTGGGATTGAACCCAGGTCTACTGGACCATTGGCAAACACTCTACCCACCAGACTAATGGATACTGAATAATAATTGTTTTGATTGCATACTAGAAACAATAAAATCTTTGTATCTTTATTTCAGAAAAAAGTTAATGTGCTATTAAAAAATTGGTTAGGGTGTGTATTTATTTAGATATTCTTTTTTGGCCATCAAGCTTGTGGTTATCAAAATTTGGGACAATTTTTTTTTAATAGTTCTTCACTTCTAATTTGAAAACATAATTTTCCAGTTATGAGTGACTTAATTCATTTTTTTTTTTTTAAACAGACTCAATCATAATTCCTTGTTTATTAATTAAACATTGTTTACTTACATTTCACATTACCTGCAGCCTTCTTCTTATATACTGCTAACGCACTATTCATATTTGAAAATCCTATATCTCAGGGCATCAATATCTATTCATTTTTTCTCTTGTTTATCATTTTTACTTTCTTTCCTTTCAATTTTATCATTTTCATTTTAAAATTATTTTCTTTCTATTCTTTTGTGACATTCTTTTTTTCTCTTCATATTTATCATGTTCTTCTTTTCAGTTCTCTCTCTCTCTCTCTTTCTCTCTTTTCTTTAAACTTTCTATTTCTTATTTGCCTCTCAAACTTGCTACTTTTACTTTTTCTCTTTCATCCTCCCCCATATTTCACATCATTCACTCCACCAATCATTTCTTTTGATCCGAATCCTTTTCATCACTTTCTCCTTTCAGTCATTCATTTATTCATAGAATCAAATATTACTGGATCCATTACTAACAAGACTTTACAGATATTGCCAAACTATGAGAAGATGTGAAACATGCAGAAATAATCCCAGCATTACTCTGACAAACTCATCAAAGCCAAAACAAAAGTGAACGGAATCAGGATCTTGTCAAACTATCCAATTCCTCATCGCTGTCTGTCTGTAAAACATTCACTGTGGCACCCCCTTCCCTTCAAACTATTTCTATGTTCATTTGTATGCTATCAAGTTGTTCCTATATGACAGATCACAAAACATGTTAGCAAAGCATGACACACTCATTGCTAAGAGATTTTCCTGTCACTTTGATTTTGTTTGCAATTGGTGGGTGCACAGCGCCAAGATTCTGGTCTTTTCTTTCAAATTATTCACTCATGCAGTGATGACTGTTTTTGCTGTCTACATATGGAGTTTTTTTTTTAAATTCCTATTTCCCAGTAGAGAAACAAGAAGTGTTTTAAGATTTACATTGAATTTTGTGTATTCTTCCAGCAATTTGACAACTGTTTCTTACAAAATCATTTAAAATCTCTTATTCAAATTTCTTGCCTTTTCCAGTATTTGGCAATTTCAGAAGGAATTGTATCTACAACTCTGTTTCACTCTTAATATAAAAACCAATATTATTCTGAATTAAAAAAATGATAAGTTGTAATCTGTATAAAGATGATTATTCTTTATTTAACTCATAAACACTCAAACTCTAAGATCTCTTTTTTAAGATGAACTCACTCCATAGCAAAAATCCTAAATGTTATGTATTCCTATACCATTAAGTTTGATATATTTATTTATTAATATTTTTTTGGTAAATATTTGTTTATTATTATTGACTTATATTTTCTTTTATATTTTCATCTTATATACAGTGTCAAAAAAATTGTGGTCTGACCATGTTTTGATAAAAAAAAAACTAGCTAGAATGAAAGGACAAAAGATAATACCAATCAAATTGAATAATAACGAAAATTGATTCTTAAAGTTTGGACAAAATGAAATTAAAATACAATTGATCATTTTTGTCTTAATTTCTGTGATGATGAAATATCATTCTGATATATTCAGACTAGATTAATATTATTGTCACAATCTCATGAGGTATACTTTAAGCTTAGACAACAGAATAAAAACAGTCTATCTCTGTGGATTATTAAAGGGCTTGTTTTGAAATTTCCAGAAGGTTAATGATTATACCAGATAACCAGAAAAGGGATAACAGCTGAGATGTTATGACTATTATGTGGGAATAACTTTTCTAATTAGTACGTACCACATTTTGCCAGTCTGATGACCCTTAATGGAAAATCAAAAGAATCCCTGTTTGAACAGGTAGAGAAGGATCTATGGGTATTGAATGTATTGTTTATGTCTAGTTAGAACTGCAATACATCTTGAAAGGAAACAAGTATACAAACAACACAATTAGAATAAGATAACAATATTTGTTGTAATGAGGAATTCAGAGGAAGCAGATACACTAGGGAAGAGTTGTATGCGTGATTAAATAAGTTCTTATGACAGTGTTCTTGTCGGTATGTGTAATGTTTACACATTACACATACCTACAAGAACACTGTCACAAGAATAGAGTTCTTGGAAATAGACTGTTCTTGTTGTTAGTAGTATGAAGGAGAGTGTAATGGAAGTGAATTGCTTGTGAAGTTGGGGAGTCTCAATCTTGGTTAGTGTTGCAGAAATGTGAGTGAGCTTATCTGTGTTCTGTTGATTGTCAAGCTTAAAAAGAGAGAACAGTTGGCACCCTAAAGCTTTTAGACTGGCCACATTGCTAAAGGTCCCAAGAACCTTAGTGCTTCCTAGTGTTTGGGTTCATATGTGTGCATATGTATAAAGAGTTGGTAATGCTACAGATGAGAAAAACACAGTACTAGAATGTAAATTAAGACAACCATTTTTTCTAACATACTTTTGTCTCAGAGTCTGATCCATTAACTAAAGATACCTAGACTAAGTAGTTCATGATTGTTGCTGAAAAGAGCCAACGTCCTAAGTGGGCTACATAAGATTGATTTGTTGGGTGTGTTTTATGGCATATCAACCTTTGTAGTTTATTTAATGCCAAATCCTGTTTATATATATATATATATATATATATTAAGTATACATAGTTTATAAGCAAGTAGGTAACATCTTTAACAAGCTAGAACTCATTTTTTTTTTGCATGGCTGAAATGAGCTTTTCTGCTGCAGGGGGGGTCAATGGACTGATATTTTTGATAGGATGCCCGTTTTCCTCAGATAGTTGTTTATCTTAGTAGAAACTGTTGATTCAAATGGGTCTTTAGTGTTTGTGGCATTGTGGAAAGGTCTTTAAGTGTGGGAGAGGTTTTTGCATTCTCTCAATATGTGTTTCACTGTGTGTGGTTTTCCACAGGAGCATTTTGGTAGAAGTTCCTTTTTTTCATAAGAATGATTAGGATTGGATGAAGAATATAAAGGGAACGTATAATCCATTTCTTAATTGGATTGACTGAAAAAGACAGTAAGGAAATGAACTTTTAATGTATTTACTTATAATTCACCATAACTAAATCTGTCATATTCAATAAATTTGCTTTTGAATGGGTTATGACAGCAGTGACTAACATTTATTTAAATCCCCACTGATGTAAATTGTGACTGACAAATGGTCAGTTATTCAATGATGTCACTAATCTACATTTCTGGATAATGTGAAATATGCTGCTAGATTGCTTCATTATGTTGAAGCTTCTGAAAAATTTTCTTTGGTCAAGCTGCAGATATTGGGAGTTGATTTGGTCATCATTTTTAAAGGAAATAGAGAGTTTCTATGAGGAGAATGCCCTCCCACCGTACGACATCCAGTAAAAGTGATTAATGAACTTCTTTGCCAAAAGTGATTAATGACAGATAAATCTGATCATGTGGTCAAATAGCCATAATGATAAACAACAGAAACAGTGGTCTGGTCACTGAAGATGCCATAACTGATCGACTTGGTCCAAAGACTTAAAAGAAGATTATGTATAATAATGGGTCAGCCAGAAAAGTAACTACAACGATTTTCTCTCTCTATCATTATGGCCAGAGTAGAGAAGATGATGTAATTGTAAGATTGGAGTATCCTCTTTGGAAGCAATATCCTCTAGAGAGTTGTTAATCTGTCTGAGTAGATGTGTAGCTCTTTTATATAAAGAGAAGGGAGAAACAGCTTTTGAGATAGAGCATAATGACATAATAATAATAATAATAATAATAATAATGGTTAATAGCCTAATTATACATGAAGATAATACTAATCATAGTAGTTGTAGTAGTAGTAATATTATTAACAGCTGAAAACTACTTAAAGTAGTTGACAGAAGAAAGTTTTGAAAAAGGACTCTTGTGGTATTGCCAAGAATTTTATGGATTTTAAAAATATTCAACTAAAGTATCACCTGCCACCTTGTTAGCTGAGGTGTAGAATATGCCAATTGTATCACCTATAGAGAAGTAACAATCCTCTTGAAATTAGGTGATTGGGCTCCAGTTCTGGAGATCTGGTAAGTGTGGAGTTACTCTTCATGGCTATTACTTCCAAATCCACTCTGACTCGGAGTAGTTGAACCAGTAAGGGTCCTATCAAAGGCTTAAATAAATGTGTGTGCAAATTAATAGTATTAGATACGAATACATGATACCACATAACTATGAGTAAACAAATTATCATTATCATTACTAAAGAGGAATAGTTACATGAAATGAAATAATTGTATATAAATTATTAGTATTAGGTAGAAATACTTGAAACCATATAATACTTCAATCAAATTTTAGCATTAAATAACCCATAAGAGATTGATATGAACTTAAACAAATGAACCAAATCAAAATAAAAAGAAATGTTTTCTAAAATATACATATCCAATCCAAATACAATTAGAAATCATCTCAACCTGTACATAACCGCTTGAAACTCCAATGTGTCAAATTTTTGTTGAAAACATTTGTAAATTATGTTAAAAATATGAGCTTAAATATTATTGATGACCTAAAGTTGCAACTGATTTAAAGGTCTTACTGCCAAAAAATTTTAAAATTATATTAGTTCATATCAAGTATAATATAATATTAACAAAGAAAACAGGATTTCATATTTTTTCATTTATTTTACAATACAACCAACAAAACAAAAAATAAAAAGTTGTGAGAGCAGTTCATAACTCTAATCTAAAATTTTAACATATTTCTGCATTGTGTGTCCCTTATAGCATGGCATATTTGAACCGAATTAAACGTTTCTTTTTGTTTAATACTAACAATACTCTGCATAGATAATAGATCATATTCATCTTATCAGAAATGGGTTAATCTAAAAGTCTGCAAAAAGATATTTAATAGACAAGAGTCTAAGCAATTGAATTTCAGTGAAATATCTTATGTAAAAAAATTAATATCATTCTTTAAGTCTACCCTGTTTGTGAGGCTTAGAATATGCCAACTGCATTTCCTGCTGAGGGATAAATTTTTTTTAAAGTGACACTAAACTATATCTAATAAAGAGGCTCCAGTTCCGGAAATCTAGGAAATGTGGAGTACCTCTTCATTGCTATTACTCCTAGGTTCACTCTGACTTGGAGTCGTAATACCTGTTAGGGTTTGATCTAGTGGTCAAATAGATCTGTGTGCAAATTATTAGTATTAGATGAGAATATTTTAATCATATACCTATGTGAAAATTATTCATATTAAGAGTAACTACTTTAAGCTATAATTATTTATTAAGGATTATTATAATTAAAGACCTGAAACTATATAATTGCTTGCAAATTATTGGTGTTAGATTGGAATTCTTGAACCCATATAACTGTATTGCAAAAGATTATCATTCAATTTTTAAATTTTTTATCTGGATTTTAGTCCTAAGTTATAATGGACAGACAAATATTTGAAAATTTTAATGAAAACCAAGGGAATCACAGTAGTAAAAGCTAAAATGAATCCTGTCTTGTTTAGAACAATAATAATTAGATAACAGCAGTTGATAGAAAAGTGAGACTTTTTGGATGAAGATAGCAGAGGTCAACCATTTATGTTCAAACATTGTATAAAAGACAAGATGTATTTAGATGTTTTGTGCAGTAAGTCACTACTTTTTTTCAAGAATAGATATATTGATATATTCAGTCATTTTTTTTTGTATCTTTATTAAACTGACAAATCCTTTACTAACTGAAGCAACACACTTGCATGTTGAATCAGAACTTATTGACATAAAAACTGCTATCTGTCCTGAACTGATTTTATCTACTTTGGCCTGTATTGAAAACAATATACATACATCATTTTCATCCCAACTACTTCATAATTTTAGATTGTATTTATAACCTTTTAGATTATAATAAGTAGTTGAAGTACCACCAGTGGAAGGGCTAAATGAGACCTTTGCTCTTAATAAGTAATCATAGAAGAACTATTTATTGAATCATATCTTAGTGAAATTATGGAGGAGAAAATCAATGATTTATTCTTCAGATTATATAAACTGGTTATAAATGTATCTATCCTACATTTTTATTGCAGCAATAAAGACAGACAAAACATCAAACTAGGTTTTAATAATACAGGCAAAATACAGAGCAATGATAGCAGACAAAAATTGTTATGAGGTTAACAGCCTTGATTTTCTACGAAATGGAAAACGAAATCATGAAAAAAATGTCATAATTTTGTTTTTTGGTAAGGAAATTTTCAACTAGATGTCTGCCTTCCATGGTTAAATAAAAATTCAGTTAGTTGGATTGGGTTTTATGGCATATCAACCTTTGTAGGTTATTCAATGTCAAATCCTGTATATACATTTATATTAAATATAAATGATTTGTAAACATTTTGTTGATAATAGATCTAAACAACCCTGAGCTCATTTTTTTGCATACAGTTAAATGGTTTCAAGTATTTCTATTTACTATCAATCATTTGCCAGCAAACAGCTAAATGACCTCAAGTATTGCGATATTACAGTCACAATTTAACTTCAGTCATTCATTTGCACCCATAGTTTATATGTAATTTAATTTCTAAATAAGAACTAATTTGTTTGCACACAAAAGTATTGCTATTGTTTCTATCAAGTTAAATGTTTTCAATTATAGCTATTGAACATGAATAATTCTATTCAACATTACTCATTCATTTGTACATAGTTAAATGGTTGCAAGTGTGACTATGTATCACTAACAATTCAAGTAAACATCAATCATTTGTTTACAGACAGATGATCAAACAGTTCTATTCCTAATTGTACAATTTAGCATTAATCATTTGTTTGCACACAGTTTAAATGTCAAACTGTTCTATTTGACTCAGAGATAGGACCTTATCAGGTGCTACCTCTTTAGATCTGAGTGGACCTTGGAACAATGGCAATGAAGGGGTACTCCACATTCCCCTAAAGCTCCATGACAAGAGCCGCACAATCAGATTGTTTTGTGTCATATCCAAGATACTCGTTGGTGAGGGGCATTCTTACAGAGAAGCAGTCAGTGTATTCCACAGCTCCTGCTGACTGGGCTAACAAAAATTTGGTTTACCTAGCATAACAGACACAAAGTAAGGGTCCAGTTTAGCATTATACATATTCTAAATTGAACCCCAAACTAAAAACTTAAAAGTTTTGGAATTTTCATAAACTAATATGCCAACAACATCCATTGAGATCCCATTAGCAGGCATCTCAGAGTTAGTTTCCATAGTTACAGACATCTTTGAGTTATATGAAAGTGAGCAGACAGGCAAAAAAGACATTTGTTGAATAATCAGATGTTGTGGTTTTGTTTACAGGAATTGCCTACACAGGTGGTTTTGGGTTTTGGAATCGGTAAGTAATCAATCAAGGCTGGAAGAAGGCCATATTTGTCGACTGCCCACTGACAACTGAATTAACAATCAAAGTTTTGCAAGATGAATATGCAGATCATTATGCCATCAGTGGGTGAACTGCTTATTCCACTGGAGTTTGATTGAGTAGACAACTATTTTTGTCCATTCTGCTTGGAAATACCAACCTATCAAAGAAGCAAATAGTCATTAAATCAAACTCATCGAATACATTGTTTTATTTCATAAGGGAAAATTGATTGTAAGTGTAGAATTTTGTTCAGATTATCAGAATCTGTGGAATACCATGTATATTTTCTGATTTTAGGTCATTCTCTTCTTTGTCAGAGAAGTTTTCAGCCACCCTTTATATAGATGGGCATGGACAGACAAATATTTGAAAATTTTAATGAAAACCAAGGGAATTACCATAGTAAAAGCTAAACTGAATGGTGTCTTGTTTAGGACAGTGATAGTTAGATAACGGCAGTTGATTAAAAGGTGAAACTCCTTGTGGGTGAGGATAGCAGAGGTCAGCCATTTATGTTCAAATACTGAATAAAAGTGAAGACATATATTTTAGATTTTTTATGCAATAAGTCACGTTTTTTTTTTTGGAGTATAGATATATTGATATATTCAGTCATTTTTATTTTTGTATTTTTATTAAATTCACAAATCCTTTGCTAACTGAAACAACAAACTTGCATGTTGAATCAGAACTTATTGACATAAAAACTGATACTAGTTTTGAATTGATTTTATCTACTTTGGCCTGTATTGAAAACAATATACATGCATCTTCAATATATGAATAAACTAACTTGTCAAATATAAACTTTTAATTTTTGGAGTTTTCATTTGAAGAAACTATCAGGGATATGCAGAAAGAATACATTTACTCAAATGTCAACCACTGGTTTTTGGTCTGGCACTCTTTGTGGTATATGGGTTAGTAAGCTAGACTAGCAAGTCATTTTTAGTGAGTTCAGTTCTGATTAGGTGCCTAAATCTTCTAGTTTGGTTTGTTTAATGGTATATCAACCTTTGTTGGTTATTTAATGCCAAAGCTATCATTTTATAAGAACATTAGTGGAACTATTTAACCCATGGCTTGGAAGATAAAGGGGTTCATACCTTTCTCAAGTGTATTTGTCCGAAAGGGAACATAATAGTGCGACCAAAGTTTGAACTCGCTTACTACAATTCCATTGTCCAGCACTTTAACAATTACACCACGTGGATACCTCCCAATACTTCTGGCCTTGTATTAAAGTAAGATAAGCTCAATTAATAATTATCGTTGAGACTTGGTTATATATATTCATTATCATCAGTTAAGTGACTTAAAAGACAATTTTGAATGATAGACTATGGTAAAAAGTATCTTCTAGTGTTTGGTTTTGTGAAACACCACGATTTTATACATAAAAGAATCAAAGCTCATTTGAGTTTACTTCTTTTCTTAACATTATTGAGTCTGTTTAGAAAGTATCTGGCTATTTACTACTAATCAAAATGAAAACAGCCTACCTAGGGCAATGGCATTTTAGTTGACTTTAAAGTATTTCTCTCAGAACCTCATACACTTGAGTTTTTTCTCCCATTTTTCAAAATTGTCTGCAAAGTCTTCTTTCTTAATCACCAACATCTACCTTCTTATTCCCTTAAACTCATCTCTGATGCTTCATTGGTGATTTTGGTTTTGGAGTAAACCAAAAGTCTCTTGGATCCAAATGTGGATGAAGGCGGGGTACATGCTTGACTTGGTTGATGTGATGTTTTGCCAAAAAACCTTGTGAAAATATGAAGAATATGATTACTACACTGTACACAAGTTCATTTAATAGAATATAACTGTTAACAGAGAAATCACATTGGAAGATTTAGTCAACCATTTGCAGCACTAAAACCCTGACTGCAAATCAATGATGACCTTGAACACATGGGAAAACATTCATTTTATAATTACTGTCTTAGAGTTCATAGCAAATTAATTTTGAATTATTGGCCTAATGAGTAGAGAGTTTGCCAATGGTCTGGGAGATCTGGTTCAATCTCAGGTCGAATCATACCAAAGACTTAAAAAATGGTACTTGATGCCACCTTGCTTAACACTCAGTATTATAAGGTAAGGATCAAGGGTAAAGAAGGCACTACTGCATTCCAGGGAATGGAGTAGTGCCCTTCCCAACACCTCAGTGTAGTAACTATTGAAAGGGAGCCTTTGGGTCACCCTCAACTGAGGTTGCCAACTTTACTTTACTACTCTTAAATGTGTCAGGTTAAGTATCTTATGAAAATTGAATACAAGATGAAATTCCATGTTAAATTTATGGAGATCAAGTTATTTCCCGGGTAGAGGTTTTCACATTAAAGATGAACCCTGTTTTGTTTAATCAGTCACATCATGGACAGAGAAATTGAACAAAAGAGTGTCATCACCTGACTGATGCTTAATGGTGAAATTAATTGGAAAGGAATTAACATTGATCAGCTGATTATCAACATGAAAAACAAAATAAAATTAGTCTCATTGTTTTCTAGACACACACTCTGTGAAAGGCCTCCTGACTTCTATGATGTGATACCTTGTGACTTTTTCAGGTTCTCAAAAATCATAACTGTTTGGTAACTGTTAAGGGTATTCAACTGGTCATGATGAACTGACTTAAGAAAGCGTCAGTTGAAGACTTCCAGTATGGTTTCCTGGTGTGAGAACAATATCTTCATCATTGTATTCCAATGAGAACTGTTTTGAAGGAAATAAAGTTGATTTATAATTAAGTTAATCATAAAAATATTTACATAACCAGTTTTATCATTTATTAGACACACCTTGTAAAAACCATAAAAACAGACAAATGTTTCAAATAATCAATTTTGCTGGTATAATATATATTTATGTAAATATAATTGCAAGGATTAAGTTCATATCAGGGCCTTTTTTTTATTTCTATTCCTAATCAAAAATCTTTCAAAATGGAGTTTCAGTATTAATGTTTCTAATCTAACACCAAAATCTTTTTTTTATAAATCTGCTTCATTGACAATGTAATTTTTTTTTCTGGTGTTCTTAGGCCAGTTTTAGTCATTACAGCAGATCTTTAATTTGAATATTCTAGAAAACTGTACTGATTAGAAATTAGGTATGACTTGGTTGAAGTAATTAGACCAGAAGATGATAGTGTGCATATATAATCAATAAATTTGTCTGTGAAGGGCTTGGCAATTACAAGAATACAGAAAAGCACATGAGAATTGCTAAGTCTGGAACTCAATCCCTAATGGAACTCACTTGACATAACACCACATTTAATACTCACCTGCTAAGTTCATTTGGGAAATAACATTAAAACAAAAAAATAGTTTAGAAGTTTTCTGAACACAAAAATAAATATCAAGTATGAACATATTTTTGTGCTTATATGCATGTCTGTAAGGAAGCATTCATCTATGATATTATATGTTTATATTCATCTAACTGGCTCATTGG